>CADDXX010000551.1:107732-136998 GCA_902810485.1 Alauda arvensis | reverse complement strand
CGGCTTCAGTCCCACCCCCACCCTGGATCCTTTCCCATTCATCTCCAGCCCAGCCTGGGATGCTCCCCTTCCGCCCCTCACCATCACCCCGGGGTTCTGCTGTGTGTGACCCCCCCCGGGTCATTTCCCCATCCTTCATTCTCACAGCACCCCCAGCTCCAATCCCATCCCCAGCCCGGATCCTTCTCCCCACCCCTCACTGGGCCCCCGGGTGGGGTTTTTGATCTGATTTATGTAGATTTTACAACAGCTCCTCGTGTTCGGATACACCCCCGTCCCCATCCCCGCCGTTCCCGGGGGGCCCCCAGGAAATGCGGTTGTTTTGCGGAGGGAGGGMGGGCGTGGGGAGACTCGGACAATAAAACGCCGACGGGCATTTATTGCCTTCTATTTCTTTTTTTTTTTTAATGATTACCTTATTTTTTTCCCTTCGCACACGCCTTCCCCCGCCCCGTACCACAAACCCAACGTGGCTGCAGGTCCGTGCAGGGTGGAGGCAGCCGTGGTTATCCCCCCCCTCTCCATCCCCATTCCCGCTCCGCCTTTGCAGCCTTCGGCTCCATCCAGCCCTGACTGCAGCAGGAGGGGGATGGGAGGCTGGCGAGCCTGTCAAATTTCCCTTATTCCCCCCTCCGAAAAAAAAAAAAACCCCTTTCCTGCCATGTCGCTGCATCGCGGTGGTCCCTAAGGAGAGCTGACAGCTGATGGGGGTGCGGCGGAGGCTGGGGGGATGAGCCGTGCTGGGGCTTTGTCCTATTGTGGAGGATGCAGCCCTCGCCGCAGGCAGCCCTGGGGAAGAGAAAAAAACATGGCAGTGCCCTGCCCGGGAGGTTTGCGGGAGGATTTCTGCCGGTTCCTGCATCCCTGGAGGCCGGCACATGCCCCGGGAGGGCGGATTGCAGGTTCCAGATGCGAGGCATTGTTTGGAGAAAGGGGGGAAGAAAATCCAATATGGTGGAGAGGTTTTTTCCCTCCTGGTGCCACAGCCTTTCCTGCTTTTGTTCCCTCCTGTTGGTGGGGAAAGGTGGCTGGACAAAGGGATCTCTTTGGGGTTGGCCCGGCAGAGATTTCCCCCACTTTCCCTGGTGATTAAATCGAAATCCACGCGTTTCCTGCTGTGGTTTGGGCGCTGTGATTGACAGGAGGCATCGTGGCTGCTGACACGGGATCCTACCGAAGGCAGAGCTGGATTATCATCCCCTCTTTTGGCTTTGGGAAGAAGGGTGACAAACCTGGAACGTGGCACAAAGGCAGTGTGTGAAGTGTGGGAGCGTCTGCTCTAGGGGACACCCAAGTTTCCCAGTTGCTTTCATTCCTTTCAAGGCTCTTCCTTTGAGGAATGTCTTGGGAGGAAAAAGCTTCTTCCCTTTGATAGGGAAAGCTGGAGCCTGTCCTAAAGCGTGGCCCTGCTCAGCAAAGCAGGGAGAGGGACTTTTGGGGAGGTGAAATATAATGAGCTCGAAGTGAAGGGGCCTCCAATAGATCCGAGCTCTATTAAAATGTTAATTTATGCTTTAGTGTGAGCGGGGTATCAAGTTGGTGAACGCAGGGCTTAATCTCAAACTGACAAATGCCAGTGTAAATTTGACAAAAGGCCTCTTGTGAAATCACTTTTAAGACAAGCTCCTGCTAATGAGCAGCAGTTGAGTTAAAAGGAATAAATTATGGCCGTRTTTTAAGGTGTGCTGACCAAACTCCAGAGCCTGGGAATATCCAGGAGCTCSTGTTTTGCTTCTGGTGTGCTGGCTTTCCCTCTGAAATACCAATTAGGGTGGGCTTCGTCTGGTGTGGAAAAGAATGGAAACCAGAGGTGCTGGTGCAGCCATCCCAGAATTCCTGGTGTTGGCTCCTTGTGCCTGGTGAGTGCTGTGGGAGCAGGGCTGCCTCAGGCTGGGCTGAGGGWCCCCCCTGCACTCAGATGGAGCTTGAAGGTTGCTCCTCCACCTCTGGTACCAGCCAGGCTTCCTGAGGAAAASACGTCCAGTTGTTCCTTTCCCTTTCCAAAGGAGCTGTCGTGGAAGTTCTGGTGATGTTTGCAACCACCCTTTCCTTCAGGCTGCTCCTGGATTCTGCTGCAGCCCCATCAGGCTCCTGTGGTAGCTCTGAGGTKATCTGATGATCTGGAGGGTTTTTTTTCCTTCTTCCTAAGGGAAAGTTGGGTTGTTGGTTTAAAGAGGAAGAATGAGAGGTTGGAGGGTTTCGAGAAGAGCACAAATCCATTATTGTAGTGGTCATTCTGCTTGGGTCTGTGGGGCCAGGGAGTGCACGTGTGAATTCCASTGGGATGGATCTGGAAGTGCAACACGGATATTTCGGGTGTTAATCTCTTCCTCAACCAGTAATGAAGGACTAAAGGCAGCTTTAGGACTGGGATTAATGGCACTCCAACTATTCCARCTTTTCCCTTCTGTGTGCTAATCAGAGACCCCGTTGCTGTGCCAGTTCRGAGAGATGTGTCTTAGCCCTGTGGGGAAATTAATCCTGAATTGCTGCTGCTCCATCCCCTCAGACTTCCARCAGCTGCAGTGAGCTGCATGGCTCCTCCTGCATGGATCAGTGTGAGGTGCCAGGCCCTGCCTGAGAGCTGGKGGATGTTCCAGCTGCCTCATTCCTGGTGGGAATGGCTTCTCCAGGTTGCTGGAGCTTTAATAGCTKTAAGGTCCTTGTCTTGGGCTTCCCATGTGTGTGGTGTGTGGCAGATTAGGGATCATCTTGCTGCAGACCTACTGCACAAACCCCTTTTTAATCTGCTCACAGACTGGTGAGCTCCTCGTGGTTTGATTTTCACATCTCTCTTTTCAGTTCACTGTAGTTTCCACCTCTCTGCTGTGGAAGTGGCTGGGTACTTCCTCACTGGGTTATTTGGAGTGAGATGGTGTGCTCAGTGACAGGCTCTGTTATCTGCCCCCTCTGCTTCTACAGAGTTGTTTTCCATGAATTTTGGGGATAAGGAAACCCTCCAGTGGAGCCCCAGTTGGTGAATGCTGTGTTCCTGCTGAGGTTTCACTCTCTGCAGGCTGAACTAAGCTTCTTACCTGCCAGCTGCCTCCCCAAGTTAAAGCTATTCAAATCCATCAGATTCACTTTCTGTGGGAGCAGAGGAGCCAGGCTCAGTGGCTCAGGGTATATTTACTCATACAGCCCCAGAGTGACTGTGAGCACTGTGTGGAGTGTCCCTGTCCCTTGCATCATCCCCTGGTGGCAGAGGGGAYTGTTCCAGTGCAGTGAGGAGTTGTGTTTGGGGTCTGTAGATGAGCAGAGCTTTGGATCCATGTGAGGTGGAATTTCCCGTGTCACCTGCTCCAGGTGACCCTGCCCAGGCTGGACCAAGCATCTCCAGGGGTCCCTTCCAAGCCCAGCCCTTGTGTGACTCTGCCTGGCCACAGCCCGGCCCTGCCTTTCGAAGAAAGAGCCTGGTGCTGCCAGATCCCATTCCCGAGGCTGAAGGGATTTTGCTCGGTGCCCAATCCTCCCCTCGGCGCTGGCTCCGGTTTCCCTCGGGCTGTCTGAGCCTTTCTGAGCTGCCGCCCTACTTGGAGGAAGTCCACAGAAAGCTCCTTGCTTCCTCCATTCCTCAAGGCCTCTGCWCGCTCAGGGGCTGCTCCTGAGCACCTCCTGCACTCCAGGGAAGAGCTGATGGAAACACCCATACCTCCAAGTTACTCCTTACTGTGATTTCCATGGATTCAGTGCTGGTTTCTCCCTGGTTCCTTGGCCGTTTCCAGGGTCTGAGCATTGCAGAGGACGTTGATGGTGCTCAGACAGGACATGGACGGTGCTCAGACAGGACATGGATGGTGCTCAGACACAACATCGGTGGTGCTCTGTGCTCATTCAGCAGCACAATGAGCTCCTGCGAGCCCCGTAACCTGAGCTGGCCGAGGCAGTGCACTGGAGCAGCAGCAGTGACTGCAATTTGCATGAGGATTCTGTTGGATCTGGATACCCCGAGCTCTCCCTGCTCTGTCCTGCTGATGTGTCAGCAGCTGCTCCCTGTTCCTGTTTGGTGGTGGCAACGTTTATAAACAGCAAAAAAACGCACAGATTTGAACTGTGACGCTTCCCCTTTTTTCGTTGYGCTCTAAACTGTCCCCAGCCCTGCCCTTATCAGCACGGGCCGTTTGTTTTCCTGGCTCCCTGACCCACATGACAGTGTGTTCCTGCTCCTGCAGCCAGCACAGGAATTGCTGAGCTGGGAGGATCAATCCATTGTGCAGCCCGTGTGGCTGCAGGGGGAAGCAGGGCTGAGCAGCATTTCAGTGCCTGCCTGATGGAAGTGTTCCATGAGCCTTGGCTTCAGCAGCACTGCAAGAGCTCCAGCYCAGTCCCCACAGCCGTGCTGGAGGGCTGTGAAAGAAGAGTGAAGAGGTCCTTAAGCTCTCTCATCTCCTCTGCTGGTGCCCAGGCTCACTCCAGGACAGGTGACCTGAAGAAGGGATGCACACTCCCTCCTCTGGGAAGACACAGCAAGGAATGCTTTGAGGTTAAGTGGCTGACTGGAATCAGCTGACATCCAGAGCAGTGGGTGTAGCTTGTGCAGCTTTGACTGCAGCTCCATCCCTGCTTTTGGTACTTACTGAGTTGTGAAATCCTGCTTGGCTKCCTTGTTGGACACTTGCAGCCCTGTGCCACCATCTGGTGAGCCAGGCTTTTGGGAGATGTTCCGGGGGGAGAAATCAGGTGGCAGAGCAAGAAATCCAACCACAGAGCTCTGGGAACTTAACTGCTTGGTGATGGTGTGACAGTGCTGCCTTGGGTGTGGTTAATCATTAACACTCCTGTGGTTACTCAGCGTTGTAGGCCTTGAGTAGTGACTTCACACGGGGTTTGGTGCAGCTCTGTCTGCTGGGATGGAAAAAAAAGAACCTTGTAGGATCTTTGGGGGAAGGAGCAGCTGATGGATCATGGAGAGCTTTTGTGGGAAGCTCTGTGGCTCACTCCTCTCAGCCACGTGGTGATCATGAAGCCTTGTGGGCACCATGCTGGAAATCTTCCATGGCTTCAGGGATTGGATTCAGAGCTCCTGTCCTTGCTGTGCAGGAGGCAGCTGCAGCTGTGCTCCTCRGGCCCTTGGCTGCATTTCAGTGACATCCTGGTGGGTGGCAGGCTGGCCCAGCAGAGGAGGTTTTTCCATTGCCACCTGGAAGCAGCAGCRCAGCAAATCCTCAGGCAGCCATCAGCTGCAGATGTGTGACCTTCAGAACAGAACCCCCCCTGAGAGCTGCTGTGGCTGGAGTTGATTTTAGAGCTTCCTTTCCACAGAGGAGTGAGGATTGACACAAACAATGCCCAGTGCTGGTGCTGGTTTCCCTGGCTGACACCTGCACTGCTCAGTGTGCGGTTGGAAAGGAGCCTCCTGCACTCCAGGAGGGGGAAGTGACACAGCAGGAGAGTCCTGACTGAGGTGCTTGTGGAATAAACAGGAAAGATCTCATGGAGACTCAGATCTCTGCAGGAGGAACCCTGGCTCATGTGCAGGGCTGGCATCTCTCAGCAGCTGGATGGGGGTTTACAGACTGAATTATCTGGGTGGAAAGGACCTTAAAAACCATCCAAGCCCCACCCATTGTGTGAGACATGGCCAAGACCCACCAGTGAGCTCCTGGTGGGGACTGAGAGCTCAGTGCAGCCAGAATTGTGCTGCTGGAGGAGCTGAGGCAGAGCAGGCTCAGTGAAACCTCCAAGATAAGCTGGCCTAAGCACACAAACATTCAAGCTTGAGTTAAGCTCTTTGGCTGGGGAATGCCAGGGCTGGTGCAAAGTCGTGTTTTAATGGGGATTTGCTTGTGCAAGGCTGGTTCTGCAGGCTGGGTGTGCTCTTGGTGCTGCAGCCAGACACAGCAGCTGATCTGAGCTCCAGGGAGCCTCACTGGGGACACAGCAAGGATAAAGCATCCAAATGCCTTCACTTATTCTTTATGCTGCTCTCTGAGAGAAGCTGTTGATTATCCTGAGTGTGACAAATGTTAACAATTGAGGTTCTGAGGGGACTCATTGAAATCCAGGTAAGATTTCATGCTCCTGCTGCCTCTCTGTGGACATCAGACTCAAAGCCTTAGAGGACAGATTTTCCTTTGGCTCGAGTGCATGGAATTCCCAAAAAATTCCTCTGGAAAGCCCAGATAGGTGATGGTTGTGTAGCTCTAATCCCTTGCTTGGCTATAATAAATTCCTGGAGAGGTTCATGTGCCTCCAAGAGGTGCCTGAATTCTGGAATGAGGCAGCTGCTGTGCTTGTTAGCAGAGCTACCTGCAGTGGAGCTGTCTGAACGTGCCCTTCCTTAGGAAACCTGGGAAGCAGGAGGCTCCAGTGCAGCTCACCTGTGCCTTGCATGCTCTCCCTCCTGCAGGAATGCATCCTCTCTGGAATTATGTCAGTGAATGGAAAGAAAGTCCTTCACATGGATCGGAACTCGTACTACGGAGGGGAAAGTGCATCCATTACACCCCTGGAAGATGTAAGTGTGGAGAGAGGCCCATCCCTGTGTCCTTCCCAGGGGATTTATTCCCTCTTAGCCTTGGGGTGGCTGCAGATGAATGATTGTAAGTGTTTGCTGTGAGTAAGGAAGTTTTGTGACACTTCCTCAGCAGTGTGGGCTGGTTGGAGTTGGTAGATTGGGCTTGTTTCCTGGAATTCCCAGCTGGAATCGCAGCAAATCCAGGCATTCCAGAGCTGTTAACAGCTGGATGTTAAAACCCTTCAGCTAAATTGTAAATGAGACTAAGAAATGTCACCTTAAACAGTTCATCAGGTTCATCAATGCCCAAATGCTGGGATGAGCAGAACCACACTGCCTGGTTCTTCCAGTACCAATTCCCTGGATATCTGTGCATGTTCCAAACTCAAAGTGCAGCTGAAGCTGCAGCCAGCACTGCCTCTGAAGAGCTTGTGTTCAGCCTGGAGCTGTGGGGGTGGAAAGTGTGTCCATGTGTGGGAGCACTGACACCCAGACACGTTTCCTGGGCTATAATGACTTCTGTATTCTCTCTSTCTCTCTCTCCCCAAAGCTCTACAAAAGGTTTAATCTCCCAGGAACTCCACCAGAATCYATGGGGAGGGGAAGAGACTGGAACGTGGACCTCATTCCAAAATTCCTTATGGCTAATGGTGAGTGCTCCTGAGCTCCCAGGTGTTCCTTGGGCTGCTGCTGGCTGCTGGAATAGCACAGGCACTGTCATTCCTTACAATCCCTGAATCCAGTGTGTTCCAAACCCCCAGCAGTGGTTCCCAGTGCAGGGCCTAAAAGGCTTTGTTCTTTAGTCCCAGCTTATCTGCAGGCTGCAGTGGGGGTTGMAGCCAGGGGAGGGTTTGCTGTGCAGGGAGAGCTGCTCTGGGAGCTGCTGGGGCTGTGTGTGACTGTGCCAAACCCCCCTTTGCAGGTCAGTTGGTAAAGATGCTGCTCTACACAGAAGTCACTCGTTACTTGGACTTCAAGGTGATTGAGGGCAGCTTTGTCTACAAGGGAGGGAAGATCTACAAAGTTCCTTCCACTGAGGCAGAAGCTTTGGCATCCAGTGAGTAACACCTTTGCTGTTCCCTCTGAATCCCCTAAGAGAGGCCAGCCCATCCCTTGGGGTATTCTTGATGCTTCTCATGTGTTTAGGAGCATCCTGAGGATTTTTCCTGCACCTCTTTGGTTTCAGTGTGAGCCTTGGGTTTGCTGAGCCCTGTTTTCTTGTCCAGTGAGATTCTCCTGAGGACCTGGCAGTGTTTTCCTTCCTCAGGAGGTTCCACCTGGGCCTCGTGCTCCCAGCTCTGCCATCAATATTTGATGCTGTGTGTGTGAAAAGCATTGCAGGCAAATTGCAGTGACTAATTCTGACRTGTGGCACCTCAAACTTTAATTGTTGCCTGTTTAATTTCACTTCTCAAATAAAAGTAATAACACTGTGGTGAAATCCATGAGGATCTAGAGGGCATCCCACGAGCTCCAGGTGTGGGATGGGCTCAGCAGCACCTCTGAAAAACCTGATGGAGTGACTCCTTGCAGCTGAATCCCCAGATCTGTAGGGCTGAGCCTTCCTCATGGCAGGTATTCCTGAAGGAATCAGGAATTCCTTCAGCTTGGCCACGTTTCCTGTGTCTCATCCTGGCAGGAGTGGAGGTGCTGCCTCTGCCCTCACGTTTCAGCAGGTCCAGTCTTGCTTCTGCAATTTGTGAAGAATTCAAGTGCAGAAATGGTGCCTTGTCCAGCCTCCTGTGTGGGGGTTGAGGGACAGGACACAGGGAATGGCCTGAGGCTGAAGGAGGGCAGGGATGGATGGGATTTGGGCAGGAATTGCTGCCTGGAATTGCTGGGATTGCCAGAGCAGCTGGGGCTGCCCCTGCATCCCTGGCAGTGGCCAAGGCCAGGCTGGGCACTGGGGCTGGGAGCAGCCTGGGACAGTGGGAGGTGTCCCTGCCCATGGCTGGGGTGGAACTCAGGACCTTTAAGGTCCCTTCCAACCCAAACCATTCCTTGTTTGAACACTCAGTGGTTCTTACCCACTGCTGATCATGGAAAAGCCTCAAAAGTCACTGAAGATCTGTTGAGTTCTGCCAAAACTCTGGTTCTGCTGAATTGTTACAGAACCCTGGTTCTGAATTCTCACAAAACCCTGGTTGTGAATTCTCCCAGAACCCTGGTTCTGCTGAATTGTTACAGAACCCTGGTTGTGGATTCTCCCAGAGCCCTGGTTCTGCTGGATTCTCCCAGAGCCCTGGTTCTCCTGGATTCTCCCAGAGCCCTGGTTGTGGATTCCCCCAGAGCCCTGGTTGTGAATCCCCCAGAGCCCTGGCTCAGGGTTGTCCCCACCCCTGGTTCCAGGTTTGATGGGGCTGTTTGAGAAGCGCCGCTTCCGGAAGTTCCTGGTGTACGTGGCCAACTTTGACGAGAACGACCCGCGCACCTTCGAGGGCGTGGATCCCAAGAAAACCACCATGAGGGACGTGTACAAGAAGTTTGACCTGGGCCAAGATGTCATTGACTTCACAGGCCACGCCCTTGCCCTCTACAGGACTGATGAGTAAGTCAGGATTTGGGGTTCTGGTGGGATTGTTGTCAGCTTGGAGGCTTCCTGATCAAACTCGTGARCTCCCAGGAGCAGCTGGAGGGTGGGGAGGGAAACTTTGTGGGAAGCCAATGCTTTGCTCTCTGGGTGTTTTTTGTACCCAAATGGGTGTAACTGTCCTTCCCAGCTATCTAGATCAACCCTGCCAAGAAACAATCAACAGGATCAAGCTGTACAGCGAGTCCCTGGCTCGATACGGGAAGAGCCCCTACCTGTACCCCCTCTATGGCCTTGGAGAGCTGCCCCAGGGCTTTGCAAGGTGAGCTCTTGGCTTTGACTCTGCAGTTCCTGCAGTGGGGAGTGCAGGTGGATGTGTGGAGTCACTTCTGGAGCTTCCAGAATGCTCAAGTGCTTAAGGGTTCTTTCACTTAATTAAGAGGTGGTTCCTCCATGTGGGATTCTTTATCTCTGTATTTGCTCAGAGATGCTGCTGGCAGAGTAATTACCCCTGGTGTTTGAGCAGAGGGTTTTGAGGAGGTTGAGGTCTGAGGTGGGGTTTTGAGGAGGTTGAGGTCTGAGGTGGGGTTTATCCCAGTGCAGCAGAGCCTGGGGCTGGAAGGGCTGCAGGTGCTGAGGGGATTTTCCTGTTGCAGGCTCAGTGCAATCTATGGAGGCACCTACATGCTCAACAAGCCCATCGAGGAGATCGTCATCGAGAACGGCAAAGTGGTCGGGGTCAAGTCTGAGGGGGAGGTACACACCCTTCCTGCTTCCCTGCTTCCCTGTTCCACCCCTCATCTGCCCCTCACAGCTCAGATCCTTTGGCTTTCAGCGCAATACACACAAAACCGATTTCAAAGCCCAAGGGCCAAATGTGCTCTGCTGGGGCTGTTGTCCCTCTGTCCCASCTCACTGAAGATGCAGGGTCCTGATGGCCAGAGGCTTTTCCAGGCAAACCAAAAACCTCCTCAGCCCCATCCCAAAACCTCCATGCTCATCCCAAATCCTCCTCAGCCTCATCCCAAAACCTCCTCCAGCCTCATCCCAAAACCTCCTGAGCCTCATCCAACCAAAGCTTCCATTCAGTTTTAAACCCCTGTGCAGTAGTTGGAGAAGTCTCCAAGGGCTGGCAGTGAGTAACTCCTTTAGGGAGCTGTTCCTTGTGTCTCAGCTGGACCCAGCTCTGCCCGTGGCCCTTGTGGCTGCTCTGGCACGTGGCCTTCCTGCAGCTTCTCCTGCACCTGGCTGGGTGAAGCTGGGAATGCTTGGGAAGCTCTGGATGTGCTCCTGACTGCAGAGGGCACTGCCAGGACAGCTGAGTCCCTTGGGGTGGCAGTGACACATCCTGGCTGGGAGCAGAGGTGCCAGCCCCACAGCAGACCCCAAAGTGTGTGCAGCTGGAGGCTTCAGATGGATGCAGGACTGTGGGCAGGAGGGTTTGTGCTGAGAACTGGCTGGTTTTCCCCCCACTGGTGTGCAGGTGGCTCGCTGCAAACAGCTCATCTGTGACCCCAGCTACGTGTCAGACCGTGTGAGCAAGGTGGGCCAGGTCATCAGGGTCATCTGCATCCTCAGCCACCCCATCAAGAACACCAACGATGCCAACTCCTGCCAGATCATCATTCCACAGAACCAGGTCAACAGGAAATCAGGTGTGTGCACCTGGGGTGGGGCCCTGCTCTGCCAGCCTCTGCCTGAGCGGAATGGACACCTCAGGGCTTCTTGGGCCACTGCAAGGCTGAGCTGCAGTGCAGAGCAGTGGGGGAGCTGGGAGGAGGCTCTGGTCAGAAATCCTTGGGAGGAACCAGTAGCAGGAGGTGCCCCAGACTGGAGTGGGGATGTCTCTGGGGGCTGCCTCAGCCTGGAATGGGAACCCCATGGATCTCAGGGGATGGGAAACTGAATTTGGGGGATCTCAAAGGAGATCAACCAGGAGATGGGAGCACCCAGGGCAAGGGTGGGACCCATTCCAGGGATCCAAACAGTGCAGGGGGGCAGTGTCAGGGCACAGGGAAGAGGTGCAGGCAGCTCTTTGGGATGGGGCTGGAGGAGGTTTAGGGATGAAGCTGAGGAGGTTTTTGGGCTGGGGCTGAGGAGGTTTTGGGATGCGCATGGAGGAATTGTTTTGGGTGAGGCTGAGGAGATTTTAGGATGAGGCTGAGGAGGTTCTGGGATGAAGCTGAGGAGGTTTTGGGATGTGTATAGAGGAATTTTTTGGGCTGGGGCTGAGCAGGTTTTTGGATGGGGCTGAGGAGATTTTGGAATGAAGCTGAGGAGGATTTGGGATGCACATGGAGGAATTTTTTGGGCTGGGGTTGAGGATGTTTTGGGATGAAGCTGAGGAGGTTCTGGGCTGGGGCTGAGGATGTTTTGGGATGAGCATGGAGGAGGTTCTGGGCTGGCCTGAGGAGGTTTGGGCTGCAGCTGTGCCCTGTCCCCACAGACATCTACGTGTGCATGATCTCCTCTGCTCACAACGTGGCGGCGCAGGGCAAGTACATCGCCATCGCCTCCACCACCGTGGAGACTGCCGAGCCTGAGAAGGAGATCAAGCCAGCCTTGGACCTCCTGGAGCCCATCGAGCAGAAGTGAGTGCTCAGGCAGCCCCTGTCCCTSTGTGCTGCCACATCTGGAGCCCTTTTCCTGCCCAGAGCCATCCAAACTGAGTCCCCTGAGCCCCCTGAGCGCTGCCCTCATGTGGAACCTCCCAAAGCACCCCGGGCCTTTGTGTTTCCCCGCAGGTTTGTGAGCATCAGTGACCTGTTTGCACCCACCGACCTGGGCACTGAGAGCCAGGTGAGTGAGGGCTGAGCTGGGCTGGGAGGGGCACAGCTCCAGCTCGGGGGGCTCCAACRCTGCCTCTGCTTCCAGATCTTCATCTCGCGCACCTACGACGCCACCACCCACTTTGAGACGACGTGTGACGACATCAAGGATATTTATAAGAGGATGATGGGCTCAGAGTTCGACTTTGAGGAGATGAAACGCAAGAAGAACGACATCTACGGGGAGGAGGAGCAGCAGTAATGAGAGTCTCTAATTAGGAGGAGTTAAATCGGCTAATATGAATATATAAGGAACTTAATGAACACTGTATGAAATTCAATATTGTAAGGCCTGCTTTTGTAATCCCATCTCTGAGAGATTGAAGAGTACTGCACTGGTAATGTTCCCTTTTTTTGGATATCATGTGTTAATTATTTCATTCTAGTAGGGCTGCTGTCCAGAATCTGGCAAATTCCTGACTGATCCCTGACTAACCTCGTAAGCGAAAGGCAGACTGAACTTATKATTATAATWATTATTATTATTTTTTGCAGACGTAGACGTGGGTGCAGATTTGAAATAACTCATTGACAGCTGTGTCTTACCTTGTCTTTTTAATCATTTGTAAAACATCCTTCACAACCCTGTGCTTCTGGTGAGCTCGTAGATGTGACGCYGATGTCACTCAAACCTGATTATCAAGGAGAATAGAAACTGAGCACTCCATTTATTGTGGACAGCATCCCTAAAAGTCCTCTCCCATCAATCTTAACTCTGTGTGGCAAAGTTGTATCATGGACAAAGCCCACACCTATTGTAGCAGCAAATGTCGGCTTCGTTCTGGGCACAGAACTTAACCTCCACTTAAGCTTCTAAACCCGTTTACATCGGTTGGGACACAGCTGTGCCTAAGGCTCCTTTGTGTTTTAATCTTAATAAAATTGAGAGAACAAATTACAGAGCAGGCAAGATGTGGGAGTATTTTGTGTCCCCGGTGGCCTCTGGGATGGACCAAACGGCGCTGCGGTATCGGCATGACAGAGCCTGTGCTTCTCGTGTCTCCAAAGGCTCCACATGATTTCTGTACTGCCAAGTAAAGCCAAACTCTGGAAACCAGCCCTGGCCTCTGGTCTCATTCACTGCGCTTGTGGCAGCAGCAGCTCCAGGCTGGCCTCCTGCAGCAGCTCTGCCTGCCAGGGCTGAGCCCGGAGCCTTTCCTGGAGGAAAACTTTGGTGCTGCTCTGGCAGGGCAGGGCTGGCTCAGGCTCCAGCACAACCCCTGCTCCTTGCAGCTGGAAATGGCAGCAGCAGGAAGTCATTCCTGCTCTGGGCTCCTCTCCCAAGTCATTCCTGCTCTGATGGGCTCCTCTCCATCCTGAACGGGAGATGTTCCAATCCGGAGCCATCCTTCCCGGCTGGCATCGGGCAGAGCGATGCTGAGGGAAAGGAGAGCTGGGAAAGCCTTGGAGCAGCTTTGCAGAGAGGCTCAGGAAGCCTTGGAGCAGCTCTGCAGGGTGGCTCAGTGACAGGGACTCCCCTCAGCCCGCACTGATCCCACACAGGAACTGCCTTTGATCCTATCACGGTCCCAAGGCTGAGCTGAGCCCACCTGGGGYTTCCCCTCTCCTYCCTCCCAGCCGGGGCTTTYGGCACTTCCTCCTCCCGAGGTGCCACTTCCAGAACAATTCCCACCCTCAGCTGCTGGGAGTTCCCCCCATGCAGAGCCCACAAACCAACCCAGAGCCAGTGCAGGTGGAAAGTGAACCCTTCGATGATCCCATTATCCCTACCTGCTGTCAGCTGGCTGCTCCTCTGGTTATTCCATCCTCCTGCAGGGAAGCACCATGGGATCCAGGAGCCTGATCCACTCCTGATTCCCAGCTGGAAAAGCCCCTGCCCTCCCTTTCCCTCTCCAGGAAGCAGAGCTGTGTGAAACTGGGTTATTTTGGAGGTTTTATTAATCAAACTCTTTACAAAGTCATCCTGTACAGAACGGCCTCGCAGTCTGGGATTTAAAAACAAACCAAAAGGATGTCCCTGCCCCTGGAGCTGGGGCTCTGACATCTCCCCCATAAATAAGAGTTCCCTCTGCCCCTGCATCCTTGGCTTCCAGGGATTCCAGTGCTGGGATGTGCCAGCAGGGAGCTGATGCCAGGGGGGCAGCAGGGCTGAGCTGAAATGTAGTGTGGGCCTGGACAGCAACAACCAGGTGGAGAAGGGATTCATGGATTTATTGTCACTCCTGGCCTTCAAGTAAAACTTTGGCAAATTCATTCACTCCRATAATTTACCTGTACCGTTCAAAGCTCCTTTCCTATGTGAGACTGGATGGCAGGGAGTGAATCTCCCGAGGATTTGCATTTCCCACCTTTAGAACAGGATTTCTGTACAGAGCTACAAGCACCCCAGCAGAGGCTGGGATCCACTGGGATAGATGGGATCCACTGGGATGGATGGGATCCACTGGGATGGAAGGATTCCCCTGGGATGGCAGGTGGGGATGTCCCCCTCAGCACTGGGATGCCCAAACCGGTGCCACAGGGCCTGGGGAGGGGCCGTGCCCTCGTGGCTTTGCTTTGTCACCTGCAACAGAGAGAGGTGGCCCAGGTGAGTGCCCGGCTCCCCCAGGGCAGTGCCCATTTCCCAGCTGGATCCAGGCCTGGAGCTGTGCCCATTTCCCAGCTGGATCCAGGCCATGGGATCTGTTCCCATTTCCCAGCTGGATGCAGCTGCAGGATCCCGGGGTGCAGCACTCTGGGATGGTCCCTGCTCTTCCAGAGGATCCCAGCTCCCTGCTGGCCACCCCCCCCCCCAGACAGCCCAGGAGCTGCTTCCCAGCGTTTTGGGATGGATCCCAAGCTCTCCCCTCTCACCAGTAGCTTCTCCTGAAGGGAGCAGCCAGCTCCTGCACGGTCCCCAGGAAGGTGTTGATGTCAGCCACCAGGATTCCTTTGCTTTCCAGCATCTCCCTGCTGCTGCTGCTGGCATTTTCTGCAAGGGGAGGAGCAGCAGCTCCGTTAACTCACACAAACGAGGTGGGAACGATCCCTAAATCCCACCGGTGCTTTGCCAACAGCCTCAGCCACCCCCAGGGCTCCAAAACCCGCTGGGATTTACTCCAAAAACTCCCTTTCTTTTTAAATCGCCGGGAAACAGCGATTCCCACAGGCAAACCGGGATGTTTTTATCCCTCCCCCAGCCCTTCCCGAGGCAGTCTCACACCTGGGGGGCTCAGGGCTGCCCTCACCTGTGAGATACACGGCGAACCTGGCGTGGATGTGCTGCACCTGCAGCTCCAGCAGGCACGGCAGCCGCCGGGGCCCCGCGGCGGTGTCGCAGCMGTGGAAGGGCAGCGGCTGCAGCAGCTCCTCCCCCTGGCACCAGCGCAGCAGCAGCTGCTTCTTCTGGGCGTTGGCATCGGCCCTGAGGGGACAGGGGCACGGGCAGGGCTCAGGGGAGGGCAGGGAGGAGGGGATCTGCCCTCACAGGGCGGGGTTTTGGTGGATCTGAAGTGACAAATTCTCGCTCCGGGGCTGCCCCGTGCTGGTTGTGCCTGGGGTTGGTTTGGTGTTGGTTCGGYTTTTGTCTCAGGGAATGGGTTTGGGATTGTGCTGGGAGCTGAGGAGCTCCTCTCTCACCCCACCGGGGCCTGGGGGGCACAGGGCCAGCACAGGGGAGTGCCCCTGGCCCAAGGGATGTTCCAGAGCCTGGAGCCATGGCCAGGGTGTAAAGCTGGGAGGAGGAGGAAGAGGAGATGATGGGAGAGGTGGTGATGGAGCCTGGATCTCCTGGGGATGGCCTGAGATGGGAAATGGGGATGAATTTCCTTTCCTTTCCCCTTTCCTTTTTAACTCTCTTTATCCCAATCCAGGAGTTCTCTCACTTCACCCATCCCAGCAGCTCCATCTCCAACCATTCCAGGTAGGAACTGGAGTGGCAATTCCTGCTCTGCATCCCCAGCTCAGGGCCCCTCATCCCTCCCCAGATCCCAGAGGGAGCAGAGCCTCAGGAAGGATCCCTGAGCCCCTGGGGCTGTGTCAGGAGCTGGGATGAGCTGCTGGGAAGGGAGCCAAGTTTGCTTTGGGAGTTTTGGGGATGTGCAGCTCCCCAAGGGAAATCTGGGCCTCTCCAGGAGCCTGAGGGCCAGGGAGACAGGGAGGAAACGCAGCAGGGGCAGGGAGAGCTGCCAGAGCTCTGCTGGATCACACCCAGCACGACCCTCTGATGCTCTCCAGCTCCCAAATCCTGCTGCTCCACCCCCCAAATCCCCAGTTCCCCTTACCTGAGCTCTCCCCTGAGCTTTTTGCTCTCCCTGTGGTGCAGCAGCCACCTCCACCTCCCGTTCCTGTTGAGCCTCTCCAGCACCTTCACCACCTCCTGCAGCTGGCCTGGGGGACAAAGGGCCTGGGGTGAGTGGGGACAGGGACCTGGGGACCCTGGGACAAGCCCTGCTCCCGTGGGGACACCTTGGGGCTTTGTCCAGGCAGCTCTGAGTCCCTGCAGCAGCACAGGATGGGGGCTGGGATCAGGTCCTGGGGGGAATTTTATCCCTGGTATCTCCAAGGACAAGAGCAGCCTGTCCCTGTCACCTCTCTGGGCACCTCCCACAAGAGGTGGCTCTGATTTCTCTGTCACTTCCCATGAAGGAGCTGAAGGCAGCAGCAAATCCYGCTTTTTCCACTGGATMWTGGGCAGGAATTGSTGCCTGGAATTGCTGGGATTGCCAGAGCAGCTGGGGCTGCCCCTGCATCCCTGSARTGTCCAAGGGAGGATTGGAGCAGCCTGGGACAGTGGGAGGTGTCYCTGCCCATGRRATTGGATRATCCTGAAGGTCTCTCCYAWCCCAAACCATCCCAGGRCTCTCCAGGAATGCACTGGGATRTTCTGGGACCCCTGAGCTGGGCTCTCCATCCCAATGGGATCCAGGTGTCAGAGAGAGGGCAGGAATTCCCCACTGGGAACAGAACCARGGGAATGTTTGGGAATGTGAGGCTCACCCAGGGTGACCCTGTCCAGCAGCTCCTCATCAGACACCAGGAATCCTCCAGCCTGGAAGAGCTCCTGGAAGGTGTCAGCTGCCACCTCCTCGGGATCGTCCACGCCAGCAAACACCACCCTGGGGCTGCACTTGAGCTGCAGCAGGCACGGCACCTGCCAGGGAGTGGGATTGGCAATGCTCCCAAAGCCAGGGAGGCAGCCTAGCTAAGCCCAGCCCAGCCCACCTCCATCCCAATCCCATCCCATGATTCCCATCCCACCCCATGATTTCTATTCCATTCCATCCCACCCCATCCCATCATTCCCACCCCATCCCATGGATCCCATCCCACCCCATCATTCCCATCCCACCCCATCCCATGGATCCCACCCCATCCCAGCAGCCCCCCAGCCCTGCTGTCTCCACACCCCAAGCCAAATTTGAGTGCAGGGATGGAAACACCCCCTGGAACTGAGCTGAGCTCAGGCTGGACAGAAGCCCAAGCTCTCAGCTTTGAGCTGGGCTGCTCCAGCTTTTTTAAAGGATCCTGGGGATCCATGAGGTGGATTTTYAGTGGATGCTGGGATGAAGAAGAGGGGAGCAGGCTCACAGTGTGGAGGTGGCAGGAGATGTCCTGGTTCCTGATGACCACCAGCAGCCTCTGCCCGTGCTGGGCTCCRCAGAAGCTCAGGGGCTCCGTCTTCACAAAGCCCCGAGCCTTCAGCAGGGCCTGGAACACAGCAGGAGCTGGGATAGGGAATGTGCTCCTGGGAATGAGGCACAGGGAGGGGAATACCCAGCCCTGGAGGGGATTCAAGGCCCACACTTGGGGATGTGGGCAGTGGTGGCCTTGGCTCTGCTGGGGATGGTTGGAATTTAAACTAAACCAGAGTTTGATGGGATATTGGGGAGGAATTCCCAGAGAAGCTGTGGCTGCCCCTGGATCCCTGGCAGKGCTCCCTGGGGCAGTGGGAGGTGGGAATTGGGTGATCCTGAAGGTCCTTCCCACCCAAACACTCCAGGATTCCCCCRTGACTCAATCCCAAGGCTTCTCAGTGCCCGAGATCCCAATTCCTGCTGCTGGGAGCTGAGCTGGCTCCTGCCTCCCACACCAGCCCTGGAGGGGGCTCAGGTTCCCTGTTCCTGCCACCCTCAGCKCTCCCCTGGAGCTGCCCATCCCTGATCCAKCCTGACCCATCCCAATCCACTGTGATCCACCTCAATCCATTCCAATCCACCCTGATCCATCCTGACCCACCCTGATCCATCCTGACCCACCCCAATCCATCCCAGCCCATTCCAATCCACTCTGATCCACCCCAATCCATCCCAATCCCCCCTGATCCATCCCAATCCCCCCTGATCCATCCCAACCCATCCTGATCCACACCAGTCCATTCTAATCCATGCCAATCCATCCTGATCCATCCTGACCCACTCCAATCCATCCCAACCTATTCCAAATGCACCCTGATCCATTCCTGACCCACCCCAATCCACTTTGATCCACCCCAATCCATCCCAATCCACCCTGATCCATACCAACCCATCCCAATCCACACCAGTCCATTCTAATCCATCCCAATCAACCCTGATTCCTCCCAATCCACCCCACTCCATCCCAATCCACACCAGTCCATGTTAATTCTTCCCAATCCATCCTGATCCATCCTGACCCACCCTGATCCATTCCAATACACTGATCCCTCCCAATCCATCATGATCCACCCTGATCCATCCCAACCCACCCTGATCCATCCCAACCCATCCCAATCCATTTTGATCCACCCTGATCCATCCCAATCAACCCTGATTCCTCCCAATCCACCCTGACACACCCTGATCCATCCAGACCCACCCTGATCCCTCCCAATCCATCCCAACCCATCTCAATCCCCCCTTAACCCACCCTGATCCCTCCCTAACCCACCCCAGTGCCCCCCACCCCTCTCCAGGAGCAGTTCCCACCTTGATGCTGTCGAAGAAGGGCTCCTGGCCGGTCTCCAGCAGGTAGAACATTCCGGGCCGTGCAGCRGCGCCCACGCGGCGCAGGTGGGAGCTCAGGGCCCCGCACAGCTCCCTGATCATCCCCTGGAATGCCACCGTCCCTSCTGGCTGCTCCAGCCCAGCCTGGCCACCTCCAGCCTGTCCCTGCCCCGGGACATCCCCCCCGGGCCGGGCCCYGCCCAGCACCACCCTCTGGAAGTGGGAATACTCCTGGAGGATCCCGGCCACGTCCCCGCGGGGCTCGGGCAGGGGGTGCCGGTGCTGGAGCTTGCCCAGGTGGAGGGGAGCTCTGTGATCCCGGGATCTGCCTCTCCTGTGGGGCCTGTGGGAGCTGAGCCCACCGTGCCACGTGTCCGAGGGGGGGATTGTCACCTGCAAGGGGCTCCTGCAGCGCGGGGACRGCGGGAGCGGGGCGGCGCGGGGAGGGGAGCCCGCGGGGGATCCGGAGGTAGAAAAGGGGGCTTTGTCGTTCCTTAGGATTTCTTTTAGCTTATAATGGAAGCGGAGGCATTCCATGTCCAGAGTGTTCTGGGTGAGCTCCTCCAGGCCCCTCCAGGTGGCCAGCAGGGAGTGCAGCAGGGGAGATCCCCGGGCACGGCGGCGGCGGCGCTGGGGAGGCCGGGGGTGCTCCATCCTCTGCTGGCACTGCCTGCTCCCAGAGCTCCCGGAGCTGCCGGGAATCTCCCAGGGCCACTCCTCTGCCTGCTCCGCGGAGCTCCTGGAGGAGCTGTCCCGGGGAGTCCTTGCTCCTGCAGCATCCGCGGCTCTCACGATGCAGGAATTCCTGCTGGGAAKTGGGGAGGGGGAAGTCCCCTGGGAATATTCCTGCTCTGAGTCACCGAAGGAGTTCTCCAATGGATCCTCCAAAGCCGAGTCCTGCTGCGTGTCCTGGCTCGGGAGCACATCTGGGATGTCCTCGGCATCGCTGAACTCCAGCTGCTCTCCAGAGGGATCCCCGTGCTCATCCCAAGGGAGGGGAGAACCGGGAATTCCCCCCTCGGTGGCAGGATCAGGGAAGGGCTGGGATCGCTGGGGGCTGTGCTCACACACATCCCAGGGCTCGCACAGGGCACACTCCCAGCTCGGGCACGGCACAGGGCTGGGAACGCTGCCTGCTTCCACATCCTCGGGGGGAAAGGGCTCCTCCTCGGGGGGAAAGGGCTCCTCCTCGGGGGGAAAGGGCTCCTCCTCGGGGCTCCTGGGGCTGCCACAGCTCCCAGACCAAGGGCCACCCTCTGGAGAGGCAGGGAACGCCTCAGGGAGAGCTTCAGGGAGCTCCTCGGGGAGCGGTGATCCCAATCCCGGCTCTGCTCCCTCCGGCTCGGGCTCCTCCCACGGATCACAGGGAGAAGGAGGAGCAGATCCCAGTTCTGCCGGCACAAACYCATCCCCGGGGGAGCAGGGAGCTGGGGATTCCAGCGGGGGATCCCAGGAGCCCTGCAGGCTCCAGGCAGGCAGGCTCACCGGGGCAGCCCCTCCCTCCCGGCCCGGCTTCCAGAGGCGGCACAGCACCGACTCCCTGCGGCTGGGAATGGGGGCTCCGGGGCCAGGAGAAGCAGGAGCCGCGGCTCCATGGAGGGCTGGGAAGCTCTGCTGCTGCCTGGGCAGCTCCTGGATGGCTGAGATGCCTTCCCTGATGGAGGAGGAGGAGGAGGAGGGCTCTGGTTCCTGAGGGTGGAGAGGGAGCTCCGTCTCTGTGTTGCTGGCGTCATTCCCAGGGGAATTCTGTGCCTCGGGGAACTCGTCCTCAGCTCTGCAGYCATCTCCTATGTCGGGGTAGTCCAAGGGGGAATCTCCTGCTCCCATGGGATCACAGGGGCTTCCCTGCTCCTCCTCCTCCACCAAAGCCCCGTCCCCACCKTGGTTTGAGGCCTCAGCATCCAGGGAATCGGGGTTGGGATCAGGCCCATCCGCACAGGGCTGGGRGAAGCAGCTGTCCCTCCCCTCGGGCTCGCTCTGGGACGGTGACTGGMAGCTGTCCATGGGCTGATCCTCAGGAGCAGCCCAGGGATCCACGGATCCGTCGGGAGAGGTCAGGCACACGGAGCTGGAGTCAGGGGACAGGGCCAGGCTCACTCCCTGGCTGCAGGGGGACTCCCTGCTCCCTGCAGGCTCCCACCTTTCTCCAGAGGGTGCCTGATCCCGGATTTTCTGCTCCAAGCCGTTCCCGGGGGTGTCCCTGGCAGGGCTGGGGCTGTCGGTGACGCTGTCGGGCTGTGCCTCATGGGCAGGGCTGGCACCAGGAGGGGACAGCAGCTCCCCAGTGCCACTGTGAGGGGACAGCAGCTCCCCCGTGGCACTGAGGGGTGACAGCAGCTCCCCCCTGGCGCTCTGGGGTGACCCCACCCCGGCTGGAGTGGCCCCTCCCAGCCGGTCGGTGTCGGAGCGCGGGGTGGCCGGAGCATCCCAAGGATCCGGTGACACCTCAGGAAAGGCTCCAGGCGGGTCTGACAGAGCTGGGGAGGATCTGCCGGGGCAGGGGGATGCCAGCGAGGTGGGGCTGGCCACGGGCTCCTCCCCAGGAAGGCCAAGCTCCTCTGGAGAGGCCGAATTCCCCGGATTCTGCTCGCATTCCATCTCGGCGTCGCTGCTCTCCGACAGCACCAAACCCACGGGGCACAGCAAGGAGCCTTCGTCCTCCAGCTCCTCGTTCTCCTCCTTCTCCTCCTCTTTYCCYGAGGGCTCCYGGGATCCCTCCCCTTCCTCAGGGGCTCCCCCGGGCTCTGCACTTGCAGGATTTGCTTCCGAGGGCACGGAATTGCAATCAGGCTGCGGATCATCCTCAGCTCCCGGGGCACATCCAGAGCCTCCTGCTGCCTCCTCATCCTCGGGAGGGCCAGGACCACTCCCTGAGCCACTCCCTGAGCCTRCTTCCTGCTGCTTTTCCTGCTGCTYTTCCTGCTGCTCCCCGTTYTCCTGCTGCTCCCACGTTGCTGAGCTGGAATTGGGTGCCTGGCTCTCGGAGTTTTCCATGCCTGGAGCATCCAGGGATTTTTTGGGAGAGTGAAGCTCCTGGGAAGGGCTGGGGGGGATCCTGGCATCCAGCAGCTCCTCCTTGGCTGCCTCCTCCTGCAATGCACATCCATTAATCCACAGGTTAATCCTCAGAGGAAAATGCAGGAAAAAACCCAAAAAATTCCACTGGGATATTTTTTTTCCCTTGGTGCAAAGCAGTTCCAGCCCTGTGGAAGCTGCTCCTTTGTTTCAAGGTTTAAAGGAATTAATTTGATTCAAGAATTAAATAATTCAGGCTGGGAAATTTATCCACAATGGGATTTTCATGGGTTTAACCAGAGGGAGGAGGGAAATGATGCAAAGCATTGCATTGGCACCTGGGTGTGGGGAAAAACTTCCAAGGGAACAAATCCCAGCTTTCCAAAGCCACGTGGGAATGGCTGTGCTGGGTCTCTCCTGGATTTGGAATCCTGCTCTGGGATGCTGGGGGCTCCCCTGATCCCTCAGTTCAGGACACACCAATTTGGGATTTGAATCAGGAATAGGAGATGAGCTCGGGACTTGAATGATTTYAATTTGGGTTCCTCCCCCTTGGAGAGCAGCCCTGCTTCCCTGGAGAGCCCACAAGGACTTCTGCTCCATTCCTCTGGAAAATCCTGCTCTTTTAACAGGAAAATCCTGCTGTTTTAAGTGGAAAAGTCTGCTCTTTCAACAGGAATGTCCTGTTTCTCCAAGAGCAAAATCCTGCTCTTTTAACAGGAAAATCCAGGTATTTGAAGAAGAAAATCCTGCTCCTCCAAGAGGAAATTCCTGCTGTTTTAACAGAAAATCCTGCTCTTCTAAGAGGAAAACCCTGGTCCTCTTAAGAGGAAAATCGTGCTCTTATAGCAAGAAACACCTGCTGTTTTAAGAGGAAAATCCTGCTCTTTTAACAGGAAAATCCTGCTTCTCCAAGAGGAAAATCCTGCTTCTTTAACAAGAAAATCCTGCTACTCTAAGAGGAAAATTCTGCTCTTTTAACAGGAAAATTCTGCTCATCTAAGATAAAAATTCTGCTCCTCTAAGAAGAGGATCCTACTCTTTTAACAGGAAACGCCTGCTCCTTTAAGAGGAAAATCCTGCTGTTTTAAGAGGAAAATCCTGCTGTTTTAAGAGGTAATTTCTGCTCCTTTAAGAGGAAAATCCCACTGTTTTAAGGGGAAAATCCTGCTGTTTTAAGAGGGAATTTCTGTTCCTTTAAGAGGAAAATCCTGATGCTTTTAAGAGGAAAATCCTGCTCCTTTAAGTTTGAATTTCTGCTGTTTTAAGAGGTAATTTCTGCTCCTTTAAGAGGAAAATCCCACTGTTTTAAGAGGAAAATCCTGCTGTTTTAGGAGGAAAACCCTGCTCTCAGAGAGCAGGAATGTCCCTTGCTGCCCCCAGCCCGGACTCACCGCGGTGCCGCTGGAGACGCCGCGTGTGCTCTCCTCGGGAACATCCTCCTGCTCCCTTCCTGCCCCATCCAGCTTTTCCCTGGGATTCTCCTGCAGGCCCAGGCCCTCGGCACAGCTGGTGGAGGAAGGCTCCTCCTCCTCCCCGCAGGGCAGCTCCCCCGAGGAGGAGGACACCGTGCTGTCCACGGCTGCGGCAGCTCCCTCTGCGTCCGTCTGGGAATCGGCWGGGATCTTCTCCAGCTGGGAAAGCCCTTGGGAAGGGGCTCTGGGATCCAGGGAGCTGCTGGGGGTCTGGTCAGGATCCCAGCCCGAGTCTGCAGGACACGTCTCCAGGCCAAAGCAGTCCTGGCTGTCGTCGCTGAGCTCCAGGAAGGCTCCAGAGCTGTTGATGGAGACGAATTTGCTGGGATTGCTGTGCTCCACCACCTTCCTGGAGCTGCTCAGGAGCTTGCTGGGCTTCCTGTAGAACAGGGCCACCCACATGTGCAGGATCAGCTTCATCCCCTCCACGTCGTCGGGCAGAGAGGGGTCCCAGGGCCTGTGGGGAGAAGGGAAGGGAGATGGGGTTATTGCAGGCCTCCCCCGGATCAGATCCAGGGGGTGCAGCCCCTGGAATTCATCTCAGGGGGTTCAGCCCTGGGATTCATCCATGGAGTTCAGCCCTGGGATTCATCCATGGAGTTCCACCCTGGGAATTCATCTCAGGGGGTTCAGCCCTGGATTCATCCATGGAGGTCATCCCAGGGAATTCATCTCAGGGAATTCAGCCCTGGAGTTCAGCCCTGGGATTCAGCCCTGGGATTCGTCCACGGGATTCATCCATGGGATTCAGCCCTGAGATTCAGCCCTGGAGGTCATCTCAGGGAATTCATCTCAGGGGGTTCAGCCCTGGGATTCATCCATGGGATTCATCCCTGGGATTCATCCATGAAGGTTCAGCCCTGGGATTCACCCCTGGAGTTCAGCCCTGGGAATTCATCTCAGGAAATTCAGCCCTGGGATTCATCCATAGGATTCAGCCCTGGGATTCATCCATGGAATTCAACTCAGGGAATTCATCCCTGGATTCATCCATGGAATTCAGCCCTGGGATTCAGCCCTTGAGTTCAGCCCTGAGATTCATCCATGGGATTCATTCCAAGGAGGTCATCCCTGGGAATTTACCTCAGGGAATTCAGCCCTGGGATTCATCCATGGAGTTCAGCCCTGGGAATTCATCCCTTGACTTCATCCCTGGGAATTCATCCCTATAAACTCATCCCTGGAGTTCAATCCAGGGAATTCATCCCTAGAATTTTCCCTGGCTCCCTGCAGGGCTCAGCCGCAAGGCAGAGGGAGCACAGATCCCTTGGTGCAGATTCCAGCTTTTTTAAGGAAAAAATAAAGAGAGGAAATCTGAGCTCCAAAGGAAGGATGGAGGATTTGGGGTCGTGGCTTTAGGTACCAATTCCAGCTGCAGAGCCATGGAAATTGTGGAATCCTGGAATGGTTTGGGTGGGAAGGGAGCTCCAAGCTCATTCCAGGGACACCTCCCCCCATCCCAGGCTGCTCCAATCCTTCCTTGGCCATTGCAGGGATGCAGGGGCAGCCCCAGCTGCTCTGGCAATCCCAGCAATTCCAGGCAGCAATTCCTGCCCAAGATCCCATCCCTGGCTGCCCTGTGGCACTGGGAAGCCATTGCCTGTGTCCTGTCCCTGCAGGCCTTGTCCCCAGTCCCTCTGCAGCTCTGCTGGAGCCCCTGCAGGCCCTGCAACGTGCTGGGAGCTCTGCCTGCAGCCTTCCCTTCTCCAGGGGAACATTCCCAGCTCTCCCAAAACAGAGGGGCTCCATCCCTGAGAGCAATTCCATGGATTCCTCTGGATTTGCTCTGTGCTGCGTCCCCCAGGGCAGGTGGGATCGCACTCCAGAGGAGCAGAATTCCCACTTTTCCTGCTGCCCACACCACGGGACCAGCCCAGCACGAGGCTGGGTCCCACCCCCTTCATCCCTCCACCACCAAACCCTTCCTTTTATCCCACCAAAACCCCACCAAACACAGGGAACAAACCCCACCAGGATGGAAAACAAGGGGATAAAAGCCCAGCAACCCCATTCCCACATGTCCTTGGCCATTCCAAGGCTGACTCACCCGTGCAGGGCCCGGATGACCGTTTTCTCCAGGGGATCGTTGGTGTACCTGCTGTCCAGGTGGAACAGATACTCCTCCTCCCAGCGGCAGGTGACCCTCAGGGAACTCCCAGACACGCTCACTGTGTGCCTCTTGGAGAACTCCTCCTTTTTCCTGGGAGCCTTGGAGCTCTGGGCAGGCTCCGAGCTCTGCTGGTGCCGGAACGGCAGCACCTTCCCCACCAAGGGAGCTGCTGGAACGTTCCTGGCGGATTTGGCAGCACCTGGGCCGGATTTGGGGTGGTTCCCTTTGGGATCTGAGGGATTCCCTGGCTCCTCAGGCATGGGGGAGGCGTAGGAGTGCTCGGCTGAGATGATGGAGTGCTTGGAAGCTTCCGGAGCTTCCCGCAGAGGAGGCAGGATGGGATTCCCGTTGTTCCTGCTGGCAATTCCAGAGGTTTTTTCCTTGGGATCTGTGTGTTCAGGGCCTGGCTGGCCAGCCTTGCTGCTGGAGGTGGGGTTCCTGTCCTCCCTGTGGTACCTGTGGTCCGAGGCCACGCGCAGGGGCTGGGCTCTGGGCGGGTGCTGCTGCCCCCAGGAATTGCGGGATTCCAGCAGGATGATGCCAGAATCCTTGGGAATGAAGGCAGGGATGCAGGAGCCCAGGGCCAGGTCAGCCAGCAGGTTGAGGGCGTGGGAGTCACAGCTGGGCCCAGGCAGGGCAAAGCCAAGGCTGGGGATGGCCACGGGGTAGATCTCGGTCCTGGGCAGAGGCGGCGCCGGGGCCGGAGCCGCGTTCGGAGATGGGATTGGAGCCAGAGCTGGCATTGGGGCTGGGTTTGGAGCTGGATCCGGGGTCGGAGCCGGGTTCGGAGCCGGGGTTGGGGCCAGATTCGAAGCTGGGTTCGAAGCTGGAATCGGGGCCAGAGCCGGGATCGGGGCCGAGTTCGGAGCCGGAGCTGGGATCGGAGCCGGAGCCAGGATCGGGCCTGGGTTCCGAGCCGAGATTGGAGCCAGAGCCGGGATCGGAGCCAGGTTCGGAGCCGGGATTGGAGCCGGGTTTGGAGCTGGGATCAGAGCTGAGATCGGAGCCGGGTTAGGAGCCGAGATCAGAGCCAGGTTCAGAGCCGGGTTCGGAGCTGGGTTTGGAGCCAGGTTTGGAGCTGAGATCGGAGCCAGGTTCAGAGCCGGGTTTGGAGCCGGGTTTGGAGCCAGGATCGGAGATGGAGCTGGGTTTGGAGCTGGGTTTGGAGCTGGGATCGGGGCCGGGTTTGGAGCCGGAGCCAGGATTGGAGCTGGGTTCGGAGCCGGGTTCGGAGCCGGATCTGGGTTCGGATCTGGGTTCAGAGCCGGGTTCGGAGCCGGAGCCGGGGTTGGAGCCAGGGTCGGAGCCGGGATCGGAGCTGGAGTTGGGTTCAGAGCTGGGATCGGGGCCAGGTTCGGAGCCGGATCTGGGTTCGGAGCTGGGTTCAGAGCCGGGTTTGGAGTCGGAGCCGGGATTGGAGCCGGGTTTGGAGCCAGGATTGGAGCCGGAGTCAGAGCCGGGTTTGGGTTCGGAGCTGGGATCGCGTCAGGCTCCGGCTGCCCTGGGGGGACACAGCACAGGGACTCAGCTGGGACATTCACTTCTGGGGGGAAAGGACATTCATGGGGGAAAACACATTGAATAGGGGAAAAGGAAATTAACAGGGGGATTAATTTAATAAGGGTGAAATAAATTTAATAGGGGAAAAATACATTTAAGAGGGGAAATAAATTTAATAGGGGAAAAGAAATTTAATAAGGGAAAAAAATTTAAAAGGGAAAAAAATTAATAAGGGAAAATAAATTTAATTGGAGAGAATAAATTTAATAAGGGAGAAATAAATTTAATAAGGGGGAAAATAAATTTATAAGGGAGAAATAAATTTAATAGGGGAAAATAAATTTAGTAAGGGAAAAACATAAATTCAATAAGGGAAAAATAAATTTAATAAGGGAAAATAAATTTTATAGTGGAAAAAATAAATTTTAACAGGGAAAAATAAATGTAAAAGGGAAAATACCAATCAAGGAGGGATTTAAGGCAGATTCTCAGGGAGAAAAAATGTGAACAATTTTTAAAATTATTTTTGGGGTTAAAAATGCCACGAAGAATTCAGAAATATTGGATATTTTGGAGTTAAAGATCCCAGAAAGAATTCCCAAATTATTGGATTTTTTGGGGTTCAAAATGCCAGCAAAATCCCAGACAGATTTGATTTCTGGAAATGGAATTCTCTGGGAAATTTTTCCAGAATTTCTGAAAATAGAATTTATCTGGGAATTTCTGGAAATTGAATTTTCTGGGAATTTCTGGAAATGGAATTTATCTGGGAATTCTATTCCAGAATTTCTGGAAATGAAATTTCTCTGGGAATCTGATTTTGAATTTTGTGGGAATTTTTGAAAATGGAATTTCTCTGTGAATTCTATTCCAGAATTTCTGGAAAAGAGAATTCTCTTGGAATTTCTGAAAACAGAATTCTCTGAGAATGTGTGAAAACAGAATTTCTCTGGGAATTCTATTCCAGAATTTCTGGAAATGGAATTTCCTGAGAATTTCTGGAAACAGAATTCTCTAGGAATTTCTGGAAATGGAATTCTCTGGGAATTCTATTCCAGATTTTCTGAAAATGGAATTTCTCTGGCAATTCTATTCCAAAATTTCTGGAAACAGAAACCTCTGGGAATTTCTGGAAATGGAATTCTCTGGGAATTTCTGAAACCAGAATTTCTCTGGGAATTCCATGCCACAATCCCCAGCATTCCCCATTTCCCAGGCCATTYCCTGGCTCACATTCACAGGAATTCCCCCATGCCAGCTCTCACCATTCTCCTGCTGTTCCTCCTGAGCTCTGGGGGCTCTGCTCTCCCCCAGCTGCTGCCCTTTGCCCTTCCCAGCCTCTGGAATTCTCCTGCTGTCCCGTTTCTCCTGGGTTTTGGGCCTCTTGGCCTCCRGGCTCTCCTTGCCAGCCCCTCCACGCTGGGGTTTGTGCACAATCTCTGCTGCCAGCACCTCTGCACCTGCAARAGGAGAGATCCCAGTCCTGGAACTGCTTGGGATCAGAATTCATTGGGAAGAGGGAGGGATTGGGAGGTGGTGGTGTGATTTCACTGCTGGTTTTCCTGATTCAACTGGGAATAAATTCATTGTTTGGAAGGGAACAGCTCAGCTCCAGCTCCAGGCAGCTCCCCTGGGGTAACTCCTGAGATTGGTTTGGATAAATATCCTGGATTTCTTTGGGAAGTTCCTGGATGGTTCCAGGTGAGCCCTGAGTGTTTGGGGTCTCCTTTTTCTTGTTTCCACCAAGGTCAGGATGAATGAGACATGGGAAATACAAATTCAAGTTGGGACTTGGTGATTTATTATCTCTTATCCATTCACAGGATTTATTCTATCTAATTTATTTATAGGACTTATTTTATCTAATTTATTTACAGGACTTATTCCATCTGATCTATTGACAGGATTTATTATCTCTGATCTATTGACAAGATTTAATATATTTTACCTATTCAAGGATTTATTCTATCTTATTTATTGACAGGATTTATTCTATTTTACCTATTGACAGGATTTATTCTATCATATCTATTTCACATGATTTATTTTATCTTATTTATTTACAGGGTTTATTCTATTTTATCTATTCAAGGATTTATTCTCTCTTACCTATTCAAGGATTTATTCTACCTTATTTATTTACAGAATTTATTCTATTTTACCTATTGACAGGATTTATTCTCTCTTATCTATTCACAGACTCACAATCCCTGAGCTCTGAGGAGCTGCCAGAAAAACACAGCAGAATGGCCACTGCTGACTTTTCCTCAAGGTTTTTAAGCACCATTTCCCCAACAATGAGGTGACCCCTCTGTTATTGATGTTTGTGACCCAGTGATGAGCACTAAAGGGCTGCAGTGGGACCTTTTCCACCCAATCACAGAAAACCACCCAAACCCATGAAGGAGAAGGTGAAAAGGACTCAGACAATGCCTCAAATCCTCCA
>CADDXX010000551.1:7750-40665 GCA_902810485.1 Alauda arvensis | reverse complement strand
GAAAAATAATAGGGGAAAATAGGGGAAAAATAATAAGAAATATAGGGAAAAATAATAGGGGAAAAGAAGGAAAAAATAGGGGAAATGGGGGGAAAGGGGGAAATTGGGGGAAATAATAGGGGAAATATAGGGAAGATATATGGAAAAATATGGGGGGAAATAGGGGAAAACAGGGAAAAATAGGGAAAAATAATAGGGAAAATAAGGAAAAATAAATATGGAAAATGGGGAGAAATAATAGGGAAAATAATAGGGAAAAATAGTAGGGAAAAATATAGGGGGAAATAAATAGGGAAAAATAACAGGGAAAATAATAAGGGAAACAAGGAAAAATAACTGGGGAAAATTAGGGAGAAATTAATAGGGGAAAATAGGGAATAATAGGGGAAAATGGGGGTAGGAGTGCCACAAAATCGTTACTCCTTCTTTTCAGCTTGGCCTGGCCTCTTTTTTTGGGGGGGGATTTCTCCTTCCCAGAGCTGATTTGGGATTAATTTGGACCAAAGCGGGAATTTGAGGTGGGGTTTTTAATCGAGGAAAAATTGGATTTAAAGCGGCTGAGTTGGGAATGGGGGGAATTTCCATGGTTTATCCCTGGGGGGGGAAAAAGAGGGAAAACATTCCCAAAATCGGGATGGGCGGTGGTGACGTGGGGCTGAGCTCATTAATTCCCATTAATTAATTCCCATTAAGGAATTCCCATTAATTCCAATCCCTGCGGGCTCCGGCTGCGCTGAAACCCCGCGGGCATTCCCGGCTTTTGCAGGAATTTCGGGATGGGAGCGGGTTTCGCTTGGAGTTCATCCCCTGCGGGTCCTGCCGCGGGATTTGGGATCTTTCCCAGATTGATTTGGGGATTTGGGATCTTTCCCGATGTTCCCAAATCCTTCCCCGGCGCCTCCCGGCTCCCCCCGCGGTTTAATCCCCTTCCAGCCGGGCTGGAGCCTCCGCTGGGATGTTGGAATTCCCTGCTGGGATTTCCCCCCCCCGCTCCGAATTCCCTCGGGATTGATCCCCCTCGGGGGGGATTATTTTGGGAATTGGGGTTCGGGGAAGCCCTGGCAGAGGAGCCCTGTGGAATGYGGAGGCAGCTGGAGGCTCCCGGCAAAAATCCCTCGGGATTTACCTCGGGAATGGGATGGAGGGGCTGGGGAGGCGGCTCCTTGTGGGAGGAGCGATTGTCCCACCCCAAAACCTTGTTCTTGTCCCACCCCAAAACCTTGTCCCTGTCCCATCCCAAAGCTTTGTCCCTGTCCCACCCCAAAACCTTGTCCCTGTCCCATCCCAAAGCTTTGTCCCTGTCCCATCCCAAAGCCTTGTCCCTGTCCCCTGCTCCCACTTCTCCCTCTTGGTTCCCTCCCGATCCAGCTTTTCTCCATCTCTTGCTCCCAACTTTTCCTTGTCCCCTGCTCCCTTCTCCTGGTGCCACTTGTCCCCATCTCCTCTTTTCTCCAGGTCCTCTTTTCCCCCTTTTCCCCTTTATCCCCATCCCAAGGCCCCATCCTTGTCCCCTCTCCTGATCCCAAATGTCCCCTTGTCCCCATCTCCAGTCCCATTTTCCCTGTCCCACTGCTCCCTTCTCCTGGTGCCACTTGTTCCCCTCTCCTGCTTTGTTCAGCTCCCCTTTTTTCATCCCATTTTCCCCCTTTTCCCATTTATCCCAAAGTCCCATCCTTGTCCCCTTGTCCCTTCTCCTGATCCAGCTTTTTTCCACCTCTTGCTCCCACTTTTCCTTGTCCCACTCCTCTCCTGCTCCCACCCATCCCAAACCCCAAGATCCATCCTTGTCCCACTGCTCCTTTCTCCTGATCCAGCTTTTCCTGGTCCCTCTCTTGTCCCCATCTCCTGGTCCCCTTTATTCCATGTTTTGGGCACATTTTCCCCTCTCCAGGTTCTTCCTGTCCCCAGTTCCTGTTCCCAATTCCTGTCCCAAATTCCTGTCCCCAATTCCTGTCCGAATTCCTTCTCCCCTTCATTTCCCTCCCCTCACCCCATTTGTCCCCTCTCCTCACTCCCATCTCCCTCTCCTGCTCCTTCCTCTCCTCATCCCCAGAATCCCACAAGGGATTCATGCCAAAAAAAGATCAACCCAACCCCTCCAGCCCCAAAATCAGGGATTTTCCCCCAAACTTTTCCCCAGTGTTGGAGTTGGCCCCACATTTTTCCATTCTCCATTTTTTTTGGCCATCCCTGCACGTTTCCCACATTTCCCCCATTTCCCCGTGCCTGATTTTGGGATAATTTGTATGGGTTTTTTTTTCATTTCTCCTGCAGACAGCAGAGAAATCCTCTCTCCTTTCCCAAAAAAAAACCCGAAGTGGAAAACCAGGGAGAAAAAAAATCCCTTTAAAACGGGTTAAAAAACCACCCTTGGAAAACTGAACCATCCCAAAGTAAACACTGGAAAAACGAGTTTATAAATGGAATTTTGGGCTTTGTTTTTATCCCCCCGTGTGGCTCCTGCCAGGATTTCCCTCACCCACCACACCTGGAGCAATCCTGCTTCCAGAGGYGTTTTTCCAGACTTTTTTCTGGCACTGGAAGTGGAGGAGCCTCCCCTTCCTGCAGACATTTCCTCTGCTCCAGGGCTGGGAGCCCCGGATCCAGAGGGCTTGGAAAGGGGCAAAAATGGGGAAAAACTGGGGGAAAAATTCCTGCTTTTCCTTTGGGAGGTCTCGGAGTTGTTTAGCCAGGTTTAATGGATGTGTTTTTAAAAGGATGAAAACATCTCGGGTTGTTCAAAGGAAAGAGAATGGGGAGGATTTGGGATTGATTCCACAGGGTTGGAGCAAATCTCTGGTCCTTTGGGATGGGGGAGTTTTCCTGAGCTGCTTTTTTTGCCTTGAAAATTCCATTTTAGGGGAAAAAACAGGATCCAGGTGAGCAAGGGAAGGGGGGCAGGGGTGGATCCCTGGTTTTTGGGTGGGGTTTTGTTGTTGGGAAGTACCTGGAGAAGTGGTGGGAGAGGGGCCAGGCTGGAGSTGGGAGCAGCTGCCCCTGGATCCAGGAGATTCCCCCTCCAGTCAGATCCCAAGGGATYCCCCCATCCCATTCCAGGGGATCCTCGTGTCCCACCCTAAATCCAGCCCAAATTCCAGCCCAGGGATTCATTCCATGGATGCCTCACCTGCCATTCCAGGTGCTCCCATCCCAGATTAGCCCTACTCCAGATCCCAAATCCCACATGGCCCCTATCCCAAATCCTACACTGGATGATCCCACATGATCCTTATCCCAAATCCCACACTGGATGAACCTCCAGGATTCATTCCCAGGTTATTCCCTATCCCAAATCCCACACGGGATGATCCCACATGATCCTTATCCCACACTGGATGAACCCCAGGTTCAATCCCAGGTGATCCCTTGTCCCAGATCCCACACTCTGGATGATCCTTCAGGTCCAATCCCAATCATCCCAGATGATTCCCAGTTCCTCTCCCAGCTGATCCCTTTCCCAGATTCCACACTGGATGATCCCACAGGACCCATCCCAGGTGATTCCCAATCCCAAATCCCACACTGAATGATCTATTCCAGGTGATCCCTATCCCAAATTCCACACTGGGTGAACCCCCAGGTCCAATCCCAGCTGATTTCCAGTTCCTATCCCAGGTGATTCCTGGCCCAGATCYCACAGGACCCATCCCAGGTGATTCCCAATCCCAAATCCCACACTGGATGCTCTTCCAGGATCTGTTCCAGGTGATTCCTGTCCCTGGATGAACCCCCAGCTCCAATCCCGGGTGATTCCCAATTCCAGGTGATTCCCAGTTCCCATTCCAGGTGATCCCTATTCCACATCCCCTCCTTCAATCCCCATCCCCAGGTGCAGGGAACATCCTGACCAAGTTTTAGGSTGGAAAATGAGGATGTGGAGGGACCAGGGATCCTCCAAACTTCCCAGGTGCATCCCCTGCACCTCGAGGAATTTAATTATCAACCACCACCAGGTGGAATTCCACTGGTCATGGATSTGCCAGGCTGGATCCTGCAATTCCATCAGCTCCTTCTCCTGCAGTGGGACAATTTGGGGCTGAAAACCTGGATTTGGGAATAAAAACCCCCTCCTTTCCCAGTGCTGAAAGAAACCATCCTGTCCATCCCATGGGATGCTGTGGGGACYTTCCTGAGCACCAAATTCAGGGGGAAAAGGGAAAATGATGGATAAAATTCTGTGTTGTTGATGGAAAAGGATCCAGGCTCCCACTCAGGACCATCATTAGGAAAAACAATCCTGGGATAAGAGGAAAAACCACTCCAGAAATTAAACAACCCCAAAATAGAAGGAGAAATAAAAAAAAAAAAGGTCAGGCCTAAAAATACCAGGATGGGTTTGGATTTGGATCCTGGCACGAGATAAAGAATCCAGGTTTTTGGGAAGGACTAATTTTAGCCATCCCATTCMAACAGCCCAGCGTGACCCTGTCCCTCTGGCATTTTTTTGGCTGGATTTGGGGATTCTGGGGCTGGGCTTTGCCCCCCTCTCGTTCTGGGAGGCAGCGTGGGTGAGCTCGGCTCTGCCGGGACCCGCCCGGTTTTCCCRGGAAAACAACTGGGATTGCCAAAGAGCCCGGCCCCAGGGATGGGCTGGGAGGGGGTGAGCTCGTGGTGGATCCCAGGTTCCCCATGGAGCAGCTCAGCCTCGTTTGCTCGTTAGCACAGAGCGTTAATTACATCCATTAAATGAATTTCCCGCCCAGTTCCAGTTTTCCCATTCCATGGGAACGGTCCCATCCAGGATTCCCGAGTCACAGAAAGTTTGGGATTCTGGCCAGGAAAGGTGAATGCTCATCTTTGGGATGGGGATTTGGGATAAATCCAGCTTTTCTTAGCTTGGAAGAGGGGAAAAAGACCCCTGAGATCCTGAGGAGGGGGGAGAGAGATCCCAAAAGTGAGGAGGTTTGGGATGGGGATGGTCTCCAGCTCTTTGGGAAAAGGGATGGAATGGGGAGAGGACGGGGATGAGGAGGGGTTGGAGCCTGAGCAGGAAGATTTGGGGGGATCCCAAGGAGAAGTCGAAGGAAGCAGCCACCAGGATGTGGGGGGACGTTTTTTATTGGGCTCAGGGATGCCAGGGGACACGGAGTGGCCACTGGAACAGACRCCAGACATCCCAAATCCATCTGCATCCCACATCCGACGGCTCCAACTGCCATAAAAGAAGACTTTTTTTTTTTCCAGCCTGGAGGAAGAAGGTGGGAGGGGATGGAGGGGCTGGGAGAGAACCACCTATGGGGGAAAAAAAAAATAAAAAACAACCAAATGAAAATTTTAAAAAAAGGAAAGAAAGAAAAGAAAAAGCACCGCAAACGTGGATTTTCCCAACCCCAACACGAGGAGGCCGGGATGGGGGTGGGGAGAAGAGCCACCATGTGGGGATTTTCCATGGATGCAGCATCCCAGGGAGTCGGTTACCTGTGGAATGGACCTGGASGTGATCACTTCTCCGTCATCATCCTGACGAACTCCTCGTAGTTSACCTGCCCGTCCTCGTTGCTGTCGGCCTCCTTGATCATCTCGTCCACCTCCTCGTCCGTCAGCTTCTCTCCCAGGTTGGTCATGACGTGCCGCAGCTCGGCCGCGCTGATGTAGCCGTTCCCGTCCTTATCAAACACCCGGAACGCCTCTCGGATCTCCTCCTCGCTGTCCGTGTCCCGCATCTTCCTCGCCATCAGCGACAGGAACTCGGGGAAGTCGATGGTGCCGCTGCCGTCGGCGTCCACCTCGCCCACCATGTCCTGCAGCTCGGCCTCGGTGGGGTTCTGGCCCAGCGAGCGCATGACGGTGCCCAGCTCCTTGGTGGTGATGGAGCCGTCGCCGTCGCGGTCGAAGAGGGAAAAAGCCTCCTTGAACTCGGCGATCTTCTCCTCCGACAGCCGCTCCGCCATGCTGCCCGCCGGCACCCGCCCTGCCCCGGCACGCCGGGGATGTGCAGCCTCCTCCTCCTCCTCCTCCCTCCGTGGATCAGCAGGAAGAGGCAGGAGTGTGGCTCTGGAAGTTTTGGGAGGTGCATGACAAGAGTGACCCAACCCCTTGGGGCCAGCCTGGCTCTCGTCCCGCCGTTACCACGGGGTGTTCTGTGCTTGGGCAGATCCCAACGGAGCCCGAATGAAGGGATTTGGGCTGTGCCTCTGTGGTTTCCGGGGGTGTTTTCCCAGTTTTTGGGGTGTTTTGGAGCTGTAGGGGTTGGAKGGGACCCCCCAGCCTGGCCAGCCCYGGGCGGTGCTGGCAGCACATCAAAGACACCAAGGGAGGATCCCCAGTGCAGGTCCTGGCAGATCCTGCCCGGAGCTGCTGCTGCTCCCCTGGGAGCTGCCGGGGCCCTGAGTCACCGGYGGGGCCGGATCCGGGCTGGTGACGTGGGGCTGGGTCACGGGACGGGTGTGGGTCCTGCCCTGGCACTCGGGGGTGAACGGAGGGTTCTCCCCATTGTCAGGTGGGGTTTGCTCATCTCTTACTCAGGGAGTGAAGGAGGGGACAGTGACAAATGAGGGGGCGTTGCTCTGTCATCCATCCATTCATGGATTCCATCCATCATCCACCCATCCATAGATCCCATCCATGGATTCCATTCATCCATCCTTCCATCCATGGATTCCATCATCCATGGATTCCATGCATCCATCCATCCATTTATGGATCCCACCCATCCATGCTCTGTGCCCACAAGAGCCCAGTGACCTTCACCCCCTGGATCAAGGAGCCTCAGGACCAGGAGTTCATTTGGCTTCCTCACCTACGGGAAATGGGCACCRGTCGATCCCAGTTTAACCCAGTGAGGAACTGGAGCTGTGGGATTTGGAGGGAAGGGCACAGACCAAAGCCCAGCCCATGGGACAGCTGAGGAAAGGTGGGATAAATCTGGGAGGGGATCGCCCTCCTGAGGAAAACCTCCCCTGGAAGAAGCTCCAGGTGATTCCTGTGAGGAATTGTGGGAGCTGTGATAGGAACCTGTCTGGTGAGAGGTTTCGGGGAGGGGAGGCGCCGGCAGCTCCTCTTGTGCAAGAGCTGCTCGCTAATTACCAGCCTGATTGCCCGCACTGGCCCTGCCGCCCCGGGTTTAATGACATCCAGCCCAAAGTGCCGGGGAGGAGCCGAGGGGAGGCGGGGCTGRCTCGGATCCGCCTGGGAGGAGCAAATCCCGGGAGTCTGGAGGCCCGGGAGGGTTCAGGTGTTGGCTCAGACAGTGGGAGAGGGGTTGGAGCTCAGATTTGGGGGGATTTGGGGTCCCTGTGTCGCCTGGCTGAGGGTGGGGGGGTTGTGCTGTCCGGGGTGGATCAAAGCTGGAATCTGCTGCTTCCTTGCCATGAAATCCCTGTGGCTGGCATCTCACTGATGGCATCCATCAACTCCCATCCCATCCCATGGATCCCATCCCATCCCTGTGACCAGCACCCACTGCCAGCATCCATCAGCTCCCATCCCATCCCATGGATCCCATCCCATTCCCATGACCAGCACCCATCATCTCCCCATGACTTCTCCGTGACCAACACCCGTCACCTCCCATCCCATCCCATTCCCATGACCAACTCCCATCCCATCCCATTCCCATGACCAGCACCCATCACCTCCCATCCCATTCCTTTACATCCCTGTGACCAGCACCCATTGCCAGCACCCACCATCTCCCATGGATCCCATTCCATCCCATGGATCCCATTCCCTGGATCCCATCCCATCCCAAACATCCATTCTCAGGATGAGTTCAAAGCCAGCCCTTGACTTTGTCTGTGCTTTAACTGCTCCTCATTCCTCAGCGTAATGATCCCAATAAAACTTCCTGCTGCCCCATAAAACCCCAGGATTTATGGCCTGATCCCGTTCGGAGCAGCCGGGGTGGGCTGTGGGGCAGGACAGGGAAGGGCAGGGAAGGGCGGTGGGAGCGGGAGCCGCCGCCGCCGCCGCCGCGTTYTTGGCAGCCGCATTTCCCGGGATGGCTCCACCTGGAGCTGGGAAAGGCGGCGCTTTGATGGAGGAGGGCCCCTCGGAAGCCTCACACGGAGTTTTCCAGGCTCGSTGTCTGGCTTTGAGGGGCCCTAATCCGGGGAATGGGGGGGRAAAAATTCCCCARATGGAGAAGGGGAAAAGGTTCCAGYTGGACTGTGCCGGGAGCGGCAGCCCAGATGTGCACAGATGTGTCTGGGTTTGCAGCTGCAGACAGCAGGGRGGCGGGAGGGGGCTGAATTCATGGAAAAAGGGAAAGTCGGGAGGCGGAGAGGGAAAGGCTCCGACAGGGAAAGCTCCGTGGTGGGGCCCCTGCACGAGCCCAGACTGAGCCCAGGAGCGGCTCCGGGGGTGGGGAGGGATCTCCACAAATCCCGGCAAAGACCGCGCCAGGATTTGTGTGGAAATTGGGACTTTTTTACTGTGGAAAATTGGATTTTGGAGAGGGGGGGCTCAGGATTCATCCCAGAATGGCTGTGAGGGGCACCAGGAGTTGGTGGAGTGAAACTGGCGGGATTTGGGGGTTTGTTTGAGACTTTGCTCCCACGGAGATTCCCGAATCCAAGGGCGAACTGAAGGGATTGGATCTCAAACTCCTGAAGCTGGAGCACAGGGACCCCGATGTCCCTGTGGAGAAGAGGCTGGAGTGGGGATGATGCTGGGAACCCCTGACTCTGCCCGCAGCGATCCTGGCGCCGGGAAGGTCCCGCCKGGAAGCGCTGGGTGGATCCCAAGGCAAACACCGGGATCCGGGAGTTGCTTACCCAGGGCGGTGCCACATCCACGGGCACGTTCCCAGTCCCTTCCCGGCACGGGGATGGCACCGCAGGCTCCCCTCTGCCCCGGGGAACTCTGTCCTGCTGGATCCCGGGGCTCCACACCCGTGGCATGGGGGATCCTGGCTCGGCACAGAGCGGGCTGGAATCCCATGGAATTCCATGGGAGGAATCCAGGGGCTTGTTTAGTCTGGAGAGGGGAGGGCTCAGACGGCCGCACATTCCTGCAGGAGGGACGGAGCAGGGACAGCAACCAGCAGCGCTTGGGGGGAGTTTTAAAGGGAATTGAGGATTTTTGGCTGATTTGCTGTCGGCTGCAGGATGAGGAGCCAAAGGCTCAGCTCGGGGAGGACAAGCAGACAATCCCTGGGATTTCCTCTCCTTCCAGCAGCTCACTGATGCTGCTCTGCAGGAGGAGCCGTTTTCCCAGCCTCTCCCTGCTCGGGAAGGGCTGAATTCCCTCTGGATCTCATCAGCTGCAGAGGTCAGAGCTCAGCTGCAATCCTGTCCCTCAAAGCTGAGCTGTTGGAGCCGGGATTGCCCCTCCTGGAGCTGCAGCTGTGCCTGGACACCCCACACCAGGTCAGGCTGTTGTTTGGGGAAACTGGGAAGGTTGGATGGGTTTATCCTGATACAAAACTTCCTGGAAGCCTCTTGGGATCATCCCAGCAGGATCCCCCTTTCCAACGATGTCCTAAATGAGGATGGGGGTGAGGAGAATCCATGAACTCAGCTGTGCTCGTGTCCTGCCTGGAATACCAGGACACAGAGCTGTAARATGCCAGTTTGTCCTGCCTGSACATGGAAAATCAGGAGATGGGATTCTCCAGGAGCCTCAGCTTGGAGAGATGAGTCTTTACCCACATCCCTCCCTCCTCCCAGGCAGGACTCGGCYGAGGCAGGTGAGAGGCCATCAGGAATTTAATGGAACTTGGCACTGGAMACTGTACAACATTTACAGAGAACCACACACTGTGTCTATGTACACCCTCTGCCATTCCCAGAGATCCCAGCTGGACACGGGACAGGCACTGACAATCCTGGGATGTGGAACCACCGCTCCCCAAGCCTGGATTTCGGGATATGGCTCCCCAGGCCTGCATTTCAGGTGACAAGGGCTGCAGGATCCCACAAAATCCTGGATTTCAGGTGACAGGGATGCAGGATCCCACAGAACCCTGGATTTCAGGTGACAGTGGCTGCAGGATCCCACTGACCCCTGGATTTCAGGGACACCCCGTTGTGCTCAGAGCTGTCACCACTTTGTCCCCACAATGCTCTGTAGCGCCATTCCCAAGCTGGATCTTTTCTCTCCCTGGATCTTTGGAGCTCTAGAAGATGGCAGTGCTGCCACCCTGAGTATTTACAACGCCTCCTCCTGCTCTCCTCACACCTCCAACACTTCCTCTACCTTTCTACCACATGCAAGAACCCCTTGGTTGCCTCCAAGTCCTGCTCCCCAGCGTTGGGAAGCGTTTCATTTCCAAAAGGCAACGCCAAAAACACGGAATCTACCTCCTCTCCCTGCTACCCCCTCTACTCACTGCTCCCCAAACCCTCCTACACCGTGCCTACAACCTTCCTACTCCCTGGAGTAAAGCAGTTCTCTTTCAGCAGTGTCTCCTCCCAGCCCCTGGACGGCTCCAGGGGGATGTGAGGAGCACGAAGGATCAAGTACTGCAAAGGAAATGCCAAGTCTGAGCAACAAAAATACAAAAATAAAAAAAAAACCCCAATCAAAGAAAACAAAACCACCCCAAAATCCCAACCCCCAAACTSGAAACAAAACTAATAAAAAAATTAAATAGCTGGCAGGATACAAGAGTGGGACAGAGGAATGTACAAAGGACACACAGAGATCAAAGATTCCAGTAGGTGAATTGAGAACCTGTTGAGTTTGGGGTCTGTTTTTTTTAGGATTTTTCCCTTTGGATCATGCAAATTTGCAGGAATTGCCATGACCATACACCAGAGTGACTTCAGGTGCTGAGTCCTCCAAAGGACTTTTGCAGTGCTGATCAAAACCCCYGGTGCTGCCCAAAATCCCTTTAATTCCCATCCTCCACCAGGGCTGTGGGAAACTTCCAGAAACCCAAATCTGCTTTTCAAATCTGCCACAGGGATTTTGTGAAATCCCTCRTGGCTTTCAAGTGTAAAAACAGACCCCAGCTCAACAGTGACTGCACACCAGTAGCTGCCATTCCAACAGAAACCCAGGATCTGACCCGCGGAGCGGCTCCCAAGGTACAAAAATGTACACACAATTATTTATAAATTAACAGTTTTCCCCCCAGGGTGCCACACTGGGGGCTCATTTTGGTTTTTTTTTTTTGTTTCCTTAYACTAACGTTTCTTTCCTCTTCCCGCTGAGCTGCTTCTCCCTGCATTTCCTGTGCCCAAAGGAGGTTCTGTGGGATTTCAGCCCTTTGGCTTCCTCCGAGTCCGGCGCGGGGCCGCACGGGGCCGCGCTCTCCTCCAGCTCCATGTGCGACATTCCCGACTGGCGCCGCTGCGAGGGSACGTTGGGCACGGAGGGGTTGTTCTCCTCGGACTCCTCGCTCAGCTCYGGCAGCTCCTGGAGCTCGGAGCAGGGGGGAATGTTCCTCTGGAAGGGGGCGATGGCGGCGCGGATGCAGCTCAGCCACTGCTGCTTGTGGAACACGTCGTTGGCCTGCAGGGTGTGCGACTGGCCCGGGCCCGGCTCCTGGAAACGCACTCGGAAAATGTTCTTGGCTGCAGGGAAAAGGGAAGAGCACATCAGTGTGGAGCTGGCCTCGGGTTTCAATGTGTTTTAGAGAACTGAGAGTAAGGGAAATTCTTCCTCCCAGCTCTTGCTGGAGAGCCAGAGTCTGAGTCTGTGCCTTTGGAGATTGTTTATTCTTTTCTTATCTCCACCTGTTCTTTCTGCCCAGCATGGTGTGTGCAGGAGGTCAGAGAAGCCAAATCTGTCCCTCCTACAAGGGCACGTTAACTTTTATACCAGTAACTGCATGAACAATGTTTCCTTTCAACTACCAATAGCTGTGACCTTGTTAGGCAGTGAAATTCTATTACAATCCCATCCAAAAAGGCCACCGCCACAGCAGAAGATGGAGGAGCAGGAAAAGAACCAGGAAAAGGAGAACAGACATCCCCAAATTCCTCCATCTTTGCCTGTCACCTTGAATCTTTAAGCCTTCTGATAAGTTCTATTTTAGGGCCAGTTTCTCATGGTCTTTATGTAAATAACAGGTGCTGTTTTTCTAACGAGCTTTGGTGTTTAGGTTCTTTCTGGTGGGATAGATTCTCTTGATAAGCATTTGTATTAATCAGTGTGTGTGTAGAAGTGGAACCTTTCTCCACCAATCTTCCCCTGTTTTTCCTTTTGTATAAATTGCCAGATGTCTGGTATTAAAACCTCTTCATTTTCCCTTCATGATTACTGTGTGTTGTGCCATTCTTTTGTGTAGCAGTGCAACACTTGCTGTCTTTACCTCTGTATTAAAATTTCAAAATGTTACTTTTCACCCTGTGATGTATTAATTATTACTCTAATTACACTCTTGAGGATTACATTTCCTCTTTCAATGTTGGCAGCTTTTTCCAGGGGCTCAGATCAAAGGTATTTCTGGCTTTGTCCCAAGACCCTTGGATCTCTTGTGAGAGTCTGGGGGCACCCCAAGGGGCGTCCCTGGCTCTGACAGAGATTCCATTGATGTGTTTGAAACCCCAAACCCCAGCAGGCAGACAGAGACGTTCCCTGAGGCAGCTGTGGGATCTGTACCTTTATCAGAATTGCCAAAAGCCCCTCGGAAGGAGCCTCCCATTTTGACATCCCCRTCCTGCAGGTCCTCGAGCAGCAGCTCCTGCACGGGGATGGGCTGCCGGTACACCTGGAACGCCTGGCGCTCGTTGCGCGTCACCGGCCGCGTCAGCACCAGGACCTCTTGGAACAGGAACACGTACAGCTTCTGCAAGGAAAACATCCCAGTATTCCCTCTGTGTTATCCCAGGAGGTGACACATCCCGTGGGATTCAAGGCCACCCTTTATCTGCAGTTTCAGGCACAGTGATCTGCAGTCTCTCCCGTGCCAGTGCCAGGATTACATCAGCGCCTTTATTGTTTTATGGGTGCCTAGAAAGGCAGTGATGATTCCCAGATGCACAGGATGATGAGGAGCCACATCTTTCCTGAGTGCAGGAGTAAAACAGCCAATGGAAGGAAAAACAACCCCAAATCAACCAAGAAAACGTGGAAAGATCTGAGGTTGGAATCAGCAGAGTGCAGTGGGTGGGAGATGAACTGCAGGCAGCCCAGCCCAAAGGCAAACAGGCTTCTGCAGGAACCCTTTTGTTTGGAAGAGCCAGGGCTCCTCATGGGGAATGTCAGAGCACCTGGAAGTAAACAGAGGCAGGAAATCCCTGTGGATGGAGAGCACTTTCTGTGGCCACTCTGAGCTAATGATTTTCCAGCTTCCCAAAGCCAATTGTGGAGCTGTCAGCAGGAAACTTTCCCTTACACCCTGAAATGAGGCTGCCAAGAAGGGGATTTTTCCTTGCTTTTTTATCCAATATCCAAACTATCCCTAAGGATGGAAGGCTCCCAGTCCTGGTTTGAGTTCAAACCAGTGAGGGTTTAAACTGAGGGAAGGTTTGAGAATGGATTAGTGAAAAAGGAGGGACTTACATGTCCATTTTTATTCTTCAGCTCCCCGTGGCACAGTAAGGCTTTGCTGCCTTCAATCCTTGGATCCTTCTGCTTCTCATCCAGGTACTCCAGCTTGTCAATGTAATACTGGCACTCCGACTCGCCCTTCTTCAGGTTGATGTCAGACAGGACTCCTTGGATTATGGAGATCTGGAAACCCAAACAGATGATTAAGAGGGATTAACAGCTGCCCTGTGTGACCTTTGTGCTCCTTCCCAGCTCCAAAGGATGCAACCCACATGGATTAATCCCTCACTTTCCCTGTCACACATTGGTGCCCTTTAAGAAACCCCTGCTGGGAACTGCTGAGGGTTTAAGGAAGATTCCTGCAGCTCCCASATCTCACCCTCAGGCCAGAACAAGCAAAAAGCAGGATCACTCACAGCTTCCTCCAGGATGTGGATGTCAGGATGGTCCTTGGGAGTGTGCCTGAGGATCTCCTTGAGGAGCAGGGGGTATTTCACCAGGCGGCTGCGGGGGATGTCCAGGAAGCTCCASAGGTCCAGCTTGCGGCTGAAGGGAGACTCCAGGCAGCGCTGCAGGAAATCCTGCACCCTCCTGTCCTGCTTCTTCTGGTCCAGCAGGGCYTTGGCTGCCAGCTGGTTGCTGCAGTAGCCTTTGTAGGCGTGCAGCTGGGGGAGCTACAGGGAACAGAGGAGATTTAGGAGTCAGATTCCCTGTGGGAAAAGCAGATGTCACCGACACGGAAAACTCGTGGGATTCCGCAGCCCTCACTGGGATRTTTTTCCCAATTAAAAAGGCTAAGGGAGAATCCTGTGAGGAGGATGAGACCATGGAGCTCCCAGTGTTTGGATGCTGTGAGGAGGATGAGCACAGGGAGCCCAGGAAGCTCCCAGCATTTGGATTTTGTAAGGAGGATGTGCACAGAACACAGAGCCCATGGAGCTCCCAGTGTTTGGGATTAGCAGGGATAACACTCCTGGAATCACACTGGGACAGAGTCCAGGAGACACAGACACTTCAACCCTAAATCAGCAAATCATTCCAAGTCTCTGGRGTGAAGTCAGGGCCCATTCCAGAATCCCATTGTTTTCAGCAYTGCCAGGATTTCCCTTCCAATCTTGTACTGAGGGCCACGAAAGCCCCAGAGCTTTGCAGCTTCTGCCTTTAAATGTTCTGTGAGCTGAGTTTTAGCCAAGTTCTGAACTCACCCACTTCACAAGGATGGGCCCAATCTGCTCCACTGTTCCATCTGGTTTTGTTGCTTCTCCCAGGCTTGCCAGTAAGTCTGGAATGGGAGCAGAGAGAGAGGAATTGCAGCAATGCCCCAGCGAGTAACAGGAGAAAGCAGAGAGCTCCAATCCCAGGCAGCACAAAGCACCCAGCTGCTCTTACCTTCRTGCAGAGGAATGTAGGAATCCAAGTCCCCAAAAATGTGGGTGAGCTCCTCCTCAGACATGATGGACAGTTTCAGCATGGGATCGTGGTAGGCCTGTCAAATAAAATACATTGAAATCTATTCAAATGTGCCAAGCTCCARAGCTGATGATTTAAACTGAGGGGGTTTATCAGCTGAAAGAATGAAGGGAACACAAAGAGAAACACTGATGTGATACTAGAAGYGTTTCTCTGTGTGTAAAGTGTGGAGGAGTTGAATGAAAAGGATTTTCCTGCCTGGACTATTCCCAGCTGGGAGAGGGAGTCCCCAAGCAGCTCTGCAGTCCTTTTATGGCTGGGTTTGGTGCAATCACTGCAGTGCAGGCCCAGTGCTCACGTCAGCTTTCTGGGCCAGCTCTCCAGCTGGGGGCTCTGGGGCTGATAAAGCTCCCAGGTCATGTTTGCAAAACAAACCTCATCATTCCCTGCCATGTCGTCACCGACCGCAGGAAAAGCCCCACTCACCTTCCTGGCCAGCTTCAGGTCTTCAATCAGGTCCTGCTCTCCCCTGGACATTTCATAGATGGCCTGGGAGGACAGGGAYAAAGCATCCTGAGTCATTTGGAATCCCAGGCTCTCTCAGAAAAGAGCCCTTCAGCTCCCAAGATGTACAGCCTGCCCTGAATAGGCCTTTGGTGGCACCTGGGCATGACAACCCCGAGTAAATCTGCTCTCCCAGCCCTGAGAAAGCAGCTCTGCTTCCARCTCTGTGAAAGCCCTGATGGCCCCTGCACGAGCCAAATTAAATAGCAGAGCCTTTTAAATCACTGCTTTCAGCCAGGCAAGGCAGCAAACACAAAACCCCCGAAACCGCAGAGGTCAAACCCCAGGCGGCTTCCGGCGGCTCCTGCGCCGTCTCCAGAAGATTTGTCCAAGAACTCCAGGAAAAAGGCAAGCCAAGGCCTTGCTGCTTGGCTTCCAACCAATTGTCAGGAGCTTTAGGAGAAAGACAGCTGGCTCTGCGAGCAGCCTGAGGTTGGGGCAGCTGCAGAGCAGCCAGCGGGGCCGGGGCTGGGATTTCAGGAATGCCGTGGTGAGGTTTGGCATCTCCAAAGGTCTGCACTGGGGAGATGAATTCCAGAGTGGAATCCACCTTTTCCCATGGCTGATGCAGGCATAAATCTGAGGTTTAGGTGCTCAGGAAGATGCAGCCCCCCCCTCCAAAGGCTGTTACTCCTTTCCCAGCAAGGGAAGGGACAAAAGGCCTGGGCTGCTGTTCCCAACCCCATTTTCCAGGGGCAGTTACCTCCTGGCGCTTGATTTCTTTGGTGCTCAGGGATTCTTTCGTGTTGACATCCAACATTTCAGACCAAAGGACACTGTTCCTTCTCTTKGGGGGAGTAGGAGCAGCAGATCTGCTGCAGGACTTCTGGGAACAGCCAGGGGATTTGCTGTCGCCTCGAAGGGTGAACGACTGCAGGGATTTAAAAAATAAACAATAAAAAGTTATTAAAAACAAATGTRGAGAGCCAACATTTCAGGAGTTTTAGAGTATTATCCATCCCACTCCCAATCCTTYATCCTCCTGGGTTGTCCAGGGCAGGAAAACACACCCAGACACTTTTCCTCAGATAAAGGAAAGCTTTAATCAGGCTGCTGAGAAAGCCCAGAGCTTGGCAAGGYTTTCCATGCCCCTCTCCCTGCACTGATGCACTGGGGAGGGAGATGGGAAGGCAAAGCTTGGGTTTATGAGTAAGTAAATAAACGAGGATCATAATTCTTCCTGTGAGGAGGTTAATCAGAAGCCACTTGAACTCTGCCCCGCTGTTTTGCAGGGCTCCAAACAGCCAGACGTGCTGCTCTCTGCAGGTGTGAGCACTGAGCTCCTTGGGAAGCACCACYGGGCAGCAGGGGCAGCTCCCATCACGCTGCAGCACACGTGTGCTGAGGCACGGGGCACTTTATCAGCTCCTTATCTGAAACAGTTGAGTTTATTTRTGTTTACACAGCACTTCACACTGCACTCCTGAGGCAGCACTTCTCATCCCCAAGGCCCRRGGGAAGTTCACCAGAGCTCCATGAGACACCCCAAAATCCCAGGGGGTGCCTGTTTCACCTCATCCAAGCAATTTTGTGCCCAGATGTGCAGGTTTGAGTCAGTGTGTACCTGGATTGTCTGCCCAAAACGTCGCACGGCCCCATTCCTGACAGGAGAGATCAGGTTTGCCAGGGAGGTGACTCGTGCTAAAGGCCGGACCCGTTTCGTGCTTGGCTCCTGCAAAGCAAAGCAGAGAACAGATTGTCCTGGCTCTGCCTCCCTCAGACATTTCTCAGGCAGGTTCCAAAAGCAAAAAGCCACTTAAGGAGTGGCAAACACAGCGAGGAGAGCGTTTGGAAGCAGCCATTCATCTTTCAAGGCTATAAATATTTGTTTGAACTTTAAGGCTGCAATTAAACTGCAGAGGTTTTTGCCCAGAGTTAAAAGAGGTGAGAGAACATCAGCGAGAATTCAAAATAGGGCTCCAGCAGGGACTGTTATGCTTTGAACAGAAATAGATTAAAGTGTTCTCTGACACTCTGTGGCAGCTAAAGATGGAGCTGGGATSTGCTTCTCCATTTTCTCATCTTTTCCTCTGGAGACAAGAATGTGTTTTTCTGTTTTATTTTGGAGAGCAGAGCAGCAGTGGGGGGGCCCAGCAGAGCCTCGGCAGCTCCTTTAACAAGCTGAACATTCCTGGGAGGGACACGCACACAGATAAAAGCTGAAATCCTGCAGTTTGCAAAGTTTCCTCCTCCTGCTGCCCTCCCCCAGCCCCTGCAATCGCTGTCATTTTTCTTACACGTTGTTTAGATTTGAAAGCTGGAGCTTCTGCTTTTCCCCACCGCTAATCCCTGAGCCTGTCCCGACCCAAAGGCTGCCAAGAAAGAGGAAACGCCCCTGGAAAGCTCCTGCTGCTTCAGTTTTGGAAATTCTGTTGGCARCTCGRCGYGTTTGACATCCAAAATATTGTGTGGTGAGGGCTGGGCAGGAAAGGTGTGCACGGGGGGAAGCTGGGAAGAGATGGGCTCCGAGTTAAGGCTGGGAAAAGGCTGCAGGATTGTCCTGGTGCTCCCAAACATCTGGCACAGGGCTGGATGTGACTCATCCTCATGAGATTGCTCAGGACAGGGAAGCAGCCTCAGTTTGGGCTGATGTCAGTTAAAATTGGTAAATGATTGTTGAGTTTGTACTCTTTGAGAAGGTGGAGGTTGCTGAGGACGAGCTCAGCGCCGTTTCCACTCCCAGCCTTCACTCACAAGTGACAAATGTTGAAAACAAAACTACAAGAGACAAAAGGGGAACAGGAACACACAGAGCTGGATTCCAGTCATGAAGACTGGGGGAGCAGAAAAGCTCCGTGTGTGTGAGATCCGATTTCAGCAACTCGAGCCCAGCAGCGGCCCTGCCCACACGCGCTGTTGGGCAATAGAGGAGGAGGAGGAGGAGGAGGAGGTGAGCTCACCCTGAGCTCAGCCTTCAAACTTGCAGGGGGGAACATGAAAAGCAACAATTTATGAGCCGTGCAAGGAGAGCAGAGCCCTTGGCACGGCACGAAGCTGCGCTAGGAACGTTTGGGGAACGGCGGTGAGGAGGACACCATAAAAATGGGGAAAGCTGTAAAAGCGTCCTGGATCACGGGAGCCCCAGCTGGGTTTAAGTGGGACACCAGGAACTCCAAGTGGGACACCAGGAACTCCTCCACTGGCTCAAGACAGGGACAGTCAGGGAAAGGTTAGGCCAGGCTCAAAGACAACAAGGAAGGTTTAATTTATGGCAGCTGTTTCAGACTGGAAGGGAGGTATTTACTTCTGGAACATCATCCATCAGTGCAGGAGGATAAATAAAGGGACACGGCCCAAGAGGAGCTTAACAAACTGCAGGACCGAAGCAGGGAAAGACACAAAGCCACCCACGGCTCTGGCAAGGCCAGGGATAAAAATAGCCTGGAAAAGCAAAATGTGACACTGAAAACGAAAAGCRAGAGACCTCAAGGCGTGGGGAGGCTGCAGCGGGTCACTGGTGAAGGGTCAGTGCTCGCAGCTCCGCAGAGATGCGGTGACAGGGCCGTGTGGGAATGCGGGAATGTGGCAATGCCTTCCCGGCACATCTGTGACACGTGCACGTGCCCGAGGGCTGCACTCAGCTCAGCGAAAAGGCCTTTTTCCTCTCTTAAAAAAAAATCAAAAAAATTCCCACTTTGTGTCTGAGCACTCCTCAGACACGGCTCGACTGCCAAAAAAAAGAAAAAAACCACCAAAACCCCATCTGGTTGTTCTGCTCCTCCTGAAGATCGTTTGATGCCGAGCAGGGAGGAGGAAAATGAAATCCCTGCGCTTTGGAAACTCCCCCTTGGCTGAGCTCAGCGTCTCGGCGCGGGGTCACGGACTCCCCGCGCTGAAAGCCGAGACTGCGGGCGGCTCATGCTGCGGAGAACTCGGCCTCAGGAGGGGCTTTTTTTTTTTTTAGCTCTCTACTTTGCAAACAATGACTCTCCTGTCTCCRCGCCGTCTTCCTTACAGGAGGCGGATTACAATGAAGCCGGCGAGGTTTCTGTAACAATCCAGGGGTGTTGCGGCACTCGCGAATAATTAAAACCCCAGCGGGGTCAACAGTTCCGTCGGGAATTATTATTTTTCCAGAGGACTCTTTATTAAAAGTGAATTAACACATCACGAGCACAGCCACGAATGCTAATTGTGTGCCAGGTGAGATTTCACACCCCTGAAAYTCCTCCGAGTGCTTTTGAGTGCAGGTTAACTCAAGGAAAGATTGCACCTTGCTGGAAAGAAAATCAGGCTTTACTTTTTTTTTCAGCAGCACGCCCACAACCTTTCCCCTGTGCTGGGTAATAATTAGTGGTTTTTACAAGGATCCCTTGCTCGAGTGCAATTCCTACGTGCCGCACACAATTCCACACAAAAACAAGGTGACCAACGGCAAAACCACGCAGGGCAAAAACCTCTTCCTACCGAGCCAACTCAGCAAAAAAAAAAAAAGGGGATTTTAGTCAGCAGGCTGAATAATTCCTGCCAGAAATCATCAACCACCTGACCACCTCCGTGTAAGATTCACACGCAAGGGTTTTGCTGAGTCTCAGGCTGAACCATCCAAGGACATCCACTGAAAACTCCAGCTCAGGCGATTCAAGTGTTGGCTCAGGCGATTCGGAATTAGAGGCGATTCGCTCCCCTCCCAGAGCTCTGCTTCGTGTTATTTCTCCCCCAACATCTGGTTTCCCTTTTGCACAATGAGATTGCCCAAGTTTGGCTGTTGCAAAGCCGGGATTTGCTGAGCTCGGTGACTCGGCGCTGAGCCCTCGAAACCCCAGCCATGTCTGGAGACGCTTTTTTTTTTTTTTTTTTTTAACTTTTCCGCCTCATCTCGCCACTAATCTGAGCAATAAACCCAGCCCAAGGCAGCCGGGCCCTACCTGGCTGCTGAACTTTTGCTCCTGTCGCAGCAGGAACCTTGGGAACACCTACCAGGAGCGCAATTATTGCCATCTGCATAACAACACGCGATAAAAACAACAACACTGCCATCAAACAAACCAGCCCAAAAACCCCCGACAAACGCCACGAYGGCTTTTTCTTCGGTTTTAGCAGCAAACACACACCTAATTAGGAAAAATCCTGCCAGTGGCAAGAGCGCTGAGAGACACAGTGGGGTTTACAATGGGAACAGGCGATTTTAAAAAATGAAAACAGGCGAATTTTTAAAGAAAAGGCACCTGGGGGGGAGTGGGGTCAGGTGAGGCACCGAGATTGGTTTTGGATCGCTCTTTGGGGGCTCTGAGCCTAAATATATCTATGTAATATATATATGTATACAAAACTTATATATATGTATTGAAAATAGATTTATAGATGGGTTTATATATATATATATATATATATAATTCTTTAAATCGTTGGGTGAGGCGCTCAGATCAGTTCTGGTTGCCTGGTCTCACTCTCTGGGGGCTATGAGCTTAAATATACTGTGCATATATACATATACTTATATATATATATACTTATACATATAATATATGTATACACAGCGATGGACTTAAATATATAGTTTCTTAACTCTACCCCTCGCCCAGCCCGGCTGGCCGCCTCCCCTCAGACTCGGAGAGCGGGAAGCTGAGGGGGCTCCCCCTGCGCAGCGTCCCCTCCACCAAACCCCGTTTTCCCCCCGTGTTGCGCTCACCTCCTGCTCCCTGAAGTGCTGGTTCTGCGCGTCGATGACGCGGATAGTCCTTTTGATGGGCAGCAGCCCGCCGAGCTCGTCGTGCGCCACCATGGCCGCGGCAGCGCCCGACCCTCGCTCAGCCCGCGCTCATCGCGCTCTGCGCCCGCCGCGCGCCGCGCCGCCGACCTCACCGCAGGGGGCGGGGCCACTGCGCAAACCACGCCCACTCAGGGAGAGCCACGCCCACTGAGCAGAGAGCCACGCCCCCAGCGCTGCCCCGGGGCGCTCTGAGCCTCCCGGAGCCACAAATTGTTCCCAAAGTTTCCAAAAAAAACCTCTCCCAAAAAAACCTTCCTGCGCCTCTGCTCGGTGCTGTGTGTAGCTCTGGGCTCCTCAGGACAGGAGGGATTTGGAGCTGCTGGGGCAGGCCCAGAGGAGGGGTGTGAGGATGGTGAAGGGCCTGGAGCAGCTCCGTGCCCAGGAGAGGCTGAGGGAGCTGGGGCTGCTCTGGGGACAGGGGACACGGCTGATGGACCCCATCCATGGGGATCAGCATCCAAAGGGAGGTGCCAAAGGATCCCCAGGCTCTGCTCTGGGGACACGGCTGAGGGACCCCATCCATGGGGATCAGCATCCAAAGGATCCCCAGGCTCTGCTCTGGGGACAGGTGACACAGCTGAGGGACCCCATCCATGGGGATCAGCATCCAAAGGGAGGTGCCAAAGGATCCCCAGGCTCTGCTCCAGGGATACAGCTGAGGGACCCCATCCATGGGGATCAGCATCCAAAGGATCCCCAGGCTCTGCTCCGGGGCCCAGCAGTGACAGCAGAGGAAGGGGCAGGGACTGATCCCAGGAATTCCCCCAGGATGTGGGGCAGAACTGCCCTGGGCAGTGCCCAGCCCTGAGCAGAGCCCAGAGAGGGGCTGGGCTCTCCTCCCTGGGGACATCCAGAGCCACCTGGACACTGCCCTGTGCTCTGGGATGGCCCTGCTGGAGCAGGGAGTGGGCCCAGTGTGCTCCTTTCCAACCTCCAATCCTGGAATTCTCTAAAAAACACGACCTCCACGAGACTCTGCTGCGAGGAGGGCGAAGGGGCTGTCCCACCCCATAAAGCCAAGCTTACATTTGGGTTTTTTCCCCTCACTTTTAGTGTTTTTTCCTGGCACTTGCAGCGTGGCGGGACAACCTCCTCCTAACGGCGGCTCTTCTTGCCAAGGCTGGAGTGTAAAACCTTCACTGCTGCGAGATGTTTTTTTTTAAAAATAATAATTCTTGTCTAGACCTGTGCTTTTAAGTCTGCTCTGAGCTTTCAAGTCGTGCTGGCAGAGCTGTGGGGCTGGGCTGAGCCTCTCCCCTGCTCTCCCAGGGGAGCCTGTCCCGGCAGGCCCGGCTGGAGCTGCCAAGGGYTTGGATTTTGTGTTTGTTTGTTCAAGTCCTTTTCTTCCTGGCACTGCTGCAGATCTCTTGAAAGAAAAGCTTTCTTGTGCTGGTAAAAATAAACTGCAGTTGATTTGGCTGCCTACCTGTGCTGACCAAGCTGCTGCTTCAAGGAGAGAAGGTTGGGGTGGGTTCCAGCGGGAGGTTTGCTAACAGCATTTTTTTCAGAGTCAGGAGGAGGAGAAAAAGGAAAAATCCTGCTGTCCCCTCCCTTGGATTTTTAAATTTTGGCTTTGTTTGCTTCTCTCAGCAAATCTGCGCCCACTTAACCTCTGCCATGCAAGGCCAGGACATTGAGGATTCTCAGAAATTCAGGAGACACTGAGTTTCCCCTTGCTGAAGGGACAGACTGTGACTCTCAGACACAAAAATGCTTTCCTGGATTACTGAAATCTGCTATTTTTAACACCAAAGTGACGCTGCCTCTGGGGAGGGGCAGACAAACCCTGCCTTGAAATGATCTCTTTTTTTAGAGAGCATCAAACCCATTTCTCCTCAAATCCACGGTTCAAGCCTTGTTAAACTTGACCTACAGACAAACCTTGCCTTGAACTGATCTTTTTTTTAGAGTAACAAACCCATTTCTCATCAAATCCAAGGTCCAAGCCTTGTTAAACTTGACCTACAGATTCAGGAGCTCATTTCTTTCCTGGAGATGGAACAAGGCCAGCTAAAACCAGGGGATGAGCACCCAGGAGGTGTGAGGTGTGACACTGAGACACCTCTCAGCAGGGCCAGGACGTGATGTCCCGTGTGCCAGGRCTCCTCCTGCTCTGCCTGAGGTGTTTGGTGACGTGGGTGCTGAGCTGTCCCCGTGGTGCAGCCAGGGGTGATCCCTGACTCTCCGGTGACAYTTGGGGTGATGATGGGAGGTGATGCAAGGCTCAGGTGAGGTAAGGAAACACTCCTGGGCTGATGGGACAGAGCTGCAGGGCTGGCTCTGGGCCAGGCACAGGGATCTGTGTCCTGGGAAATGCCCTTTCTTTGGAGACAGGGGAGGGCAAGGCCTGGGAGGCAGCAGTTCCCTGAGAGGAACAGATCCCAGCTGGCCCAGTCTGGGATGGGGTGGTTTCTGTGGGGCAGCTGGATCTGCACGGGTCATCAATGACATTCTGGGGCAAAATCCATCCTGAGTGGGGCAGATGGGCACCATAAGCCCATCCTAAAGGGATGGACATGATCACAAACCCATCCTGAGTGGGGCAGATGAACACCATAAACCCATCCTAAAGGGATGGACATGATCATAAATCCATCCCAAGGGATGGACATGAGCACCATAAACCCATCCTAAGTGGTGTAGATGATCATCTTAAACCTATCCAAGGGATGGACATGAGCACCATAAACCCATCCTAAGTGGTGTAGATGATTATCATTAACCCATCCCAAGGAATGGATGTGAGCACCATAAATCCATCCTGAGTGATGGAGACAAACACCAAAAATCCATCCCAAGTGGTGCAGAGGAGCACCATAAACCTATCCTGAGTGATGGACTGTGATGGAGATGATGACCATAAAGCCATGCCAAGAAATGGAGATGAGCACTACAAATCCATCTTTACTGATGGACATGAGCACCATAAACCCATCCTGAGTGATGGATCACCATAAATCCATCCTGAGTGATGGATCACCATAAATCCATCTCGAGTGATGGATCACCATAAATCCATCTTGAGTGATGGACATGATGACCATAAACCCATTCTGAGTGATGGATGTGAGCACCATAAACCCATCCCAAGGGATGGACACAATCACCATAAATCCATTCCAAGAGATGGACACGATCGCTATAAACCCATCCCAAGGGATGGAGACGACCACCTTAAACCCATCCCAAGGGATGGAGATGAGCACCATAAATCCACCCCAAGCCATGGAGATAAAAAACCATAGGTCCATCCTGAGTGATGGAGATGAGCCCCATAAACCCAAGGGATGCAGATAAACACCACAAACCCATCCTGTGTGGTGGAGATGAGCATCATAAATCCATCCCATGTGATTGAGACCATCACCACAAACCCATCCCAAGAGATGGACACAATCACCATAAATCCATTCCAAGAGATGGACATGGTCAGTATAAACCCATCCCAAGGGATGGAGATAAACACCACAAACCCATCCTGTGTGGTGGAGATGAGCACCATAAATCCATCCCAGGTGATGGAAACCATCACCATCATCCCAAGGGATGGACACAATCACCTTAAACCCATTCCAAGGATGGACATGATCACTATAAACCCATCCCCAGGGATGGAGAGGAGCACCACAAACCCATCCCAAGGGATGGAGATGACCACCACAAATCCATCATCCCAAGGTAATGAACCTGGAGAAGGCTGCAGACAGCCCAAGGACAGGTCCAAGAACCCTTTCCCAGGATCACGTCCCTGGGATGTCCAAAGTGGCTCTGGAGCAGCTCTGGGTGTGCTCRGATACCTCCATGTTCCTCTGCTCCACCTCTGCCATGGAAAAGGGAACATCTCTGAATGAATGAAGATCATTGGGATGCAAACCCATCCTGAACAAGGCTGTGGAATTTGGGAACCAGGGAGAAAAGCCAAAATGTGGGAGAAGGAAGGAGCAGCAAACCAGAYTGCTGGATTTCCCTAGAAACCCTGWGCTGTCATTCCAAGGACAYGTCCTTCAATCCAAGAGATCTCCTTGTGCCTTCCCAGTGCTCCCTCCCCCTCTTCCCTGGAGCCTCAGGAACGCGGCCGGGCCATGGATACCAGACCAGTTCTTCCTGCTCTCCTGCCAAGGGGTACCCACAGCATTCCTGCCCTGCATTCCCATGGAGATCTGCACTTCCAGGAGCAAAATCCCTCTGGGACTCCTGTGCTGTTACCAAATCAGGGAGCTGGGAAGGGTTGGAGTGACAGGGAATCACCCAACCCTCAGCTTTGCTCGTCTTTGCAGGTTGGGATTTCACTGCCACTGTTCCTTGAGTCCTGGGGAGCCTCATCCCTGGGACATTCCCTGCTCCTGGAATTTATTCCTGGAAGAGCTGCCACCAAATACAAACCCTCTCTGGGRTTATTATTGCCATGCCAGTTKKTTATTTCAGCCCCAAAGCATCATCYCATAAATTTGGGATGAACGAAGGGTGAGTTGTGAAGAAAACACACAAATCCCAAGATTCCAGCGTGCAATTCCAGGCTGATGGAAGTTTTTAGGGATAAAAATATTGGGTTGTTGAAGTGACACCTGCCTCAGGGGCTGCCAAGGTGTGGCCATGCAGGAATGAAAATGGCCCCAGGGTGGACACACACAGGACCTGATCCCACCTTTTCTCTTGGAAAAATCTGAAGGAAACGAGGTGTTGGAGCAGCAGGAAGACATAAAAATCCCAGCAGGATTGGGATTTTCAGCCCATCAGCAGCTGGAGAATCCTTACAGCACCCATGCCACCAATCCCAACCATTCCCAGGAAACTCTGGGATGGCTCCATCTGATCCCTGATGCAAACACCAGAAATCAAAGAGCTCAGTTTTACCCAAGGTTGGAGCACTGCAGAGCCTGGAGGCAGGAGGGAATTCCTCAGTGGAACACMCTCCCAGTTTTCCCAGATCTTCCCAGATCCTAGAATGTGCCAGACATCTGGATTTGACTCCTTCCACTCAAGGACCTGTGATGTTTTAATCCCTTGAGTGGCTGTGAGCCCCAGGGAAAATAAAAGCCTCCAGCCCATTCTCACTTCCATGTGAAATCCCATTTCCTGGGAATTGCACCCACCCAAACCAGCCCTTCCCAGCTATTTTTACTGGGATATTTTTAGTGAGAGAACACTTGAGGATGGGATAAATGGGATTTTGCCATCCATGTTCAGAGGGACCCCAAGCCAAGGCTGTTTCCTGGCCGTGGGCTGTGTTTAACATTCCACCCCTGGATATTTATATCATTTATATCATTTATATTTATTTCTATTTATATTTCCAGCCAAATTCAGAGCAGGATTCTGGAAAATGAGCAAAAGTAGGCGATGACCCAGCAGGAGACCATTGGGTCATACAAAATCTTCAGGAGCTGCTCTGGAATCTGGTGTTTTTTTGGGATGCTGGGAGCTGGCTATAATTAGCAGCCACTCAACTCCTCTAAACAGCCACAAAAAAACAACTCTGATTTCCCTGAAATCCATCCTTGAGCATTCTGGGAATATTTCAGAAAGATAAAATCCATCCTTGAACATTCTGGGAATATTTCAGAAAGGTAAAATCCACCCTTGAATGTTTTGGGAGTATTTGGGAAAGGTAAAATCCACCTTTGAACATTTGGGAAATCTTTAGGAAAGGTAAAAATCCATCCTTCAATATTTTGGAAATATTTAGGAAAAGTAAAAAGCCATTGTTCAACATATTGGGAATATTTGGGAAAGCTAAAATCCACCCTCAAACATTTTGGGAATATTTATGGAAGGTAAAATGCATCCTTGAACATTTTGGGAATATTTAGGGAAGGGTAAAACCCATTCTTGAGCATTTTGTGAATATTTAGGAAGGTAAAATCCACCCTTGAACATTTTGGAAATCTCTTTAGGAAAGGTAAAATCCACCCTTGAACATTTTGAGAATATTTAGGGAAGGTAAAAACCCACCCTTGAAAATTTTGGAAATCTCTTTAGGAMAGGTAAAATCCATCCTTGAGCATTCTGGGAATATTTATGGATGTAAAACCCACCCTTGAACATCTTGGGAAAATTCAGGGAAGGTAAAATCCATCCTTAAACATTTCGTGAATGTTTGGGACAGGTAAAATCCCCCTTAAACATTTTGGAAATCTCTTAAGGAAAGGTAAAACCCACCCTTGAACATTTTGGGAATATTTCAGAAGGGTAAACCCCATCCTTGAGCATTTTGTGAATATTTAGGAAGGTAAAATCCACCCTTGAACATTTTGGAAATCTCTTTAGGAAAGGTAAAACCCATCCTTGAATATTTAGGGAATATTTCAGAAAGGCAAAAACCACCCTTGAACATTTTGGGAATATTCAGGGAAGATAAAATTCACCCTTGAACATTTTGGGAATATTTCAGAAAGGTAAAATCCACCCTTAAACATTTAGGGAGTATTTAGGAAGGCAAACCCCACCCCTGAACCTTAGGAAGGAGCTCCCTGCACCCTCCCTGTGCGATTTCCATCTCATGAATATGAACGAGAGCACACACAGGGAGCACAATCCAGGGCTCCCATTAACCACAAATCCCTTTTTTCCCAGGGATTCCTGGAGCAGGAGCCGCAGGTGACTCCCCYCSCCGTGCCAGGAGCTGWTTTTGGGGCTGCTGGATGGGATCAAAGCGGATTTTCAAACACAAATTTGTAACCCATGCACGGGCACGTTCCTGCAGCRCCCGGGCACGCCGAGGAAATTCCCACTAAAACCTCTGGGATGAGGRAAGGAGGGGCCGGGTTGTTCCTGCAGAGCTCGGGGGATGTTGGAGTTGGAGTTGAAGGAGGGGATTTTTTATTTGTGGTGTTTTGGGGAGGATTTTTAGGCTGGGTTATCCCTGCCTGAAGCCAAGGGGTTTTGGGGGGAAAGAGAAGGGTTTGGGGAGGAATGAGAAGGGGAAGAATGAAGGTTCTCAGGAAGATGGGGAAAATTTTGGGAGGAATGAGAAGGTTTTTAGGAAGAATGAGAAGGTTTTTGAGATGAATAAGAAGGTTTTTTTGGGAAGAATGAGAAACTATTTTGGGAGGAATGAGAAGGTTTTTGACAGGTATGGGAATGTTTTCGAGAGGAAAACCAAGGTTTTTGGGAGGAATGAGAAGGTTTTTTGGGAAGAATGAGGAAGCTTTTGGGAGGAAAGAAGGTTTTTAGGAAGAATGAGAAGGTTTTTGAGCAGAATGAGAAGGATTTTGAGAGGAATGAGAAGGTTTTTTTGGGAAGAATGAAGGTTTTTGGGAGGAATGAGAAGGTTTTTGTGAGGAATGAGAAGGTTTTTGGGAGGAATGAGAAGGTTTTTGTGAGGAATGAGAAGGTTTTTAGGAAGAATGAGAAGGTTTTTGGGGAAGAATGACAAAGTTTTTGTGAGGAAAGAAGGTTTTTGAGAAGAATGATGAGATTTTTTTGGGAGGAAAGAGTTTTTTAGAGCAAAACCAAGGTTTTTGGGAGGAATGAGAAGGTTTTTTGGGAAGAATGAGGAACATTTTGGGAGGAAAGAAGATTTTTAGGAAGAATGAGAAGGTTTTTGTGAAGAATGACCAAGTTTTTGGGAGGAAAGAAGGATTTTGAGAGGAATGAGAAGCTTTTTGGGAGGAAAACCAAGGTTTTTGGGAGGAATGGGAAGGTTTTTTGGGAAGAACGAAGGTTTTTGGGGAGAATGCGAAGGTTTTTGAGAGGAATGAGAAGATTTTTGGGAGGAAAACCAAGGTTTTTAGGAAGAATGAGAAGGTTTTTGTGAAGAATGACCAAGTTTTTGGGAGGAAAGAAAGTTTTTGAGAAGAATAAGAAGTTCTTTGGGAGGAAGGAAGGATTTTGAGAGGAATGAGAAGCTTTTTGGGAGGAATGAGAAGGTTTTTGAGAGGAAAACCAAGGTTTTTGGGAGGAATGGGAAGGATTTTGGGAGGAAGGAGAAGGTTTTTTGGAGGAATGAGAAGGTTTTTGGGAGCAATGAGAAGATTTTTGGGAGGAATGACAAGGTTTTGAGAAGAATTTTTGGGAGGAAAGAATGTTTTTGGGAGGAATGAGAAGGTTTTTTGGGAAAAATAAGAAATTTTTTGGGGAAAAATGGGAAAGTTTTTGGGAGGAAAGAGGGCTTTTGAGAGGAAAACCAAGGTTTTTAGGAATAATGAGCAGGTTTTTTGGGAAGAATGAGAAGGTTTTTGAAAGCACTGTGGCCATGGAATGACACTCACTGATGGCTTCAAGTCTGCACTGAGAAGAATCCATAACCAAGGATTTCCTCTCCCTCTCCTCTCATTTTGCAGTCATTTTTCACATCCAAAATGAAATGAAACCATTAATCATAAATCAATAATTAAGGCAGTATTTCCTGCCTTGCCTGGAGATGTCCCCACCAGCTTGGAAGGAACCCCTGCTCCTTTTTCCCCCGGGGGGCTGGAACGAGGTGGATTTAAGGTCCTTTCCAAACCATCCCATAATTCTGCTGCCCAAACTTCTCCAAACTCCAGGAAAAGTTGGAAATTTGGGCTGAAATCCCCCCAAAAATGGGACACTTGGAGAGGACACAACTTGAGAAAAAGGATCCTCACTGAGATTTCTCTTCCCTGTCCCTAAATCCTCATAAGGACAAAGAAAAAGGAGAAGACACCTCTCAAAATGAGATTTTTTTGCCTGTTTAGCCCGGGGTGAGATGGAGTCTCTGCCCTGGCAGTGTTTGTKGAGTTGCTAACAACCCTGAGCATCCACACCCCACCCTTCAGAAAAAACAGCCTCCTGCTTCCTCCCTGACTCAGGCACACCTCACACAGCCCCGGGGGGTTGGGGAGCACAAACAGCACCAAACTCACCTGAAATGCACAAAAAATTCAGCTGCAAAGCAGGAAAAAGTGAATTTCCTGCCCCTGATTCCCATGTTTAATATGATCAGTTATGGGGGTGGTTTGGGATTGCAAATAGACCCAAACTCACCCAAAATACAGAAATAATTCAGCTTTAAAGCAGGAAAAAGTGAATTTCCTGCCCTTGATTCCCATGTTTAATATAATCAATGATGGGGGTGGTTTGGGATCACAAATAGCCCCAAACTCACCTGAAATGCACAAATAATTCAGCTTTAAAGCAGGAAAAAGTGAATTTCCTGCTCTCCACTGCAATGTTTGTTTTAATTAATTATGGGGGTGGTTTGGGATCACAAATAGCACCAAACTCACCTGAAATGCAGAAATTAAAGCAGGAAAAAGTGAATTTCCTGCCCCTGATTCCCATGTTTAATATAATCAGTGATGGGGGTGGTTTGGGATTGCAAACAACCCCAAATTCACCTGAAATGCACAAATAATTCAGCTTTAAAGCAGGAAAAAATGAACTTCCTGCTCTCTATTGCCATGTTTAATATAATCAATGATGGGGGTGGTTTGGGATCACAAGTAGCACCAAATTTACCTGAAATGCAGAAATTAAAGCAGAAAAAACTGAATTTCCTGCCTTCCCTTCCCATGTTTAATACAATCAATGATGGGGGTGGTTTGGGGTCATCAACAGCCCCAAACTCACCTGAAATGCACAAATAATTCAGCTTTAAAGCAGGAAAAAATGAGTTTCCTGCCCTCCATTGCAATGTTTGTTATAGTCAATTATAACAATTTATGAAAATTATAAGAAATAACAAATTATAACAATCATGCAGCTCCAGGCATGATCCCAAGGGAAAATTCCTGATTTTCTGCCCAAAGGAGCCACANTGATGGGGGTGATTTGGGATCACCAACAGACCCAAACTCACCCAAAATACGGAAATAATTCAGCTTTAAAGCAGGAAAAAGTGAATTTCCTGCCCTCCACTGCAATGTTTGTTATAATCAATTATGGGGTCAGTTTGGGATCACAAGTAGCACCAAATTTACCTGAAATGCAGAAATTAAAGCAGGAAAAACTGAATTTCCTGCCCCTGATTCCCATGTTTAATATGATCAATGATGGGGGTGGTTTGGGATCACAAATAGCATCAAACTCACCTGAAATGCACAAATAATTCAGCTTTAAAGCAGGAAAAACTGAATTTTCTGCTCTCTATGCCCATATTTGTTATAGTCAATGATGGGGGTGGTTTGGGATCACAATAGCCCCAAACTCACCTGAAATGCACAAATATTTCAGAAATTAAAGCAGGAAAAACTGAATTTCCTGCCCTCCATTGCCATGTTTAATATAATCAATGATGGGGGTGGTTTGGGGTCATCAACAGACCCAAACTCACCCAAAATACAGAAATAATTCAGCTTTAAAGCAGGAAAAAGTGAATTTCCTGCCCTTGATTCCCATGTTTAATATGATCAGTGATGGGGGTGATTTGGGATTACAAACAGACCCAAACTCACCTGAAATGCAGAAATAATTCAGCTTTAAAGCAGGAAAAACTGAATTTCCTGCTCTCCACTGCAATGTTTGTTATAATAAATTATAGGGGTGGTTTGGGATCACAAATAACACCAAACTCACCTAAAATGCAGAAATTAAAGCAGGAAAAACTGAATTTCCTGCCCTTGATTGCCATGTTTAATATAATCAATGATGGGGTGGTTTGGGATCACCAACAGCCCCAAACTCACCTGAAATGCACAAATAATTCAGCTTTAAAGCAGGAAAAAGTGAATTTCCTGCCCTCCCTTCCCATGTTTGTTATAGTCAATTATAACAATTTATGAAAATTATAAGAAATAACAAATTACAACAATCATGCAGCTCCAGGCATGATCCCAAGAGAAAATTCCTGATTTTCTGCCCAAAGGAGCCACAGGATAAGAGGATGAAAGGAGTCCCACTCAGATTTTGGGAATATCTGGAAGGTTTTAGGCTGCACCTCCAAGATTGGCTGGATCTGGTGGGTTTTTAATTAAAAAGGAAATAAATGRAAATAAAGGCATTTCATCCTTCTGGCCATCCCACATTCCCAGTGTGGGGAATAATCTGGATATGGGAGCTTGAAAAAGCATTAAAGGATTGCTGAAGCTTCTCAGAAAAAAAAAATCCCAATTAATTAAAGAGATCCTGATTGATAAAAATAAATTCCAATTAAGTAAAAATTAAATAAATCCCTTCCCCTTATTTTATTTTAAAAGCCTATGGGGTGGGGTGGCAAATTTGGAATTTTTTAGCTAAATTTGCTGGAGCTGAAATCCCATTTTTGCTGCAGGTTTAGAGAGAAAAACCCTGGAAAATCAATTTATCAGGGGCTAAAAAATAAGTGGTTTGATCAGAAGATTATTGAAGGATTGTGATTTTCTCTTGTGATTTTATTTCAGCTGGGAGGGAGCCAAATTTGAGGGTTTGGGTTCACCTTGATGAGGAAAGAACAATTTGGGGGCAGGCTCAGAAATGCTGCTGGATTGGGAAATCTGACAGGGATCTTTTGAAACTTTAAAAATCCAGGAGAGTTGGGATCAAAAAGCCTGGAAATGAAAATTCCAGCAGCACCATTCCTGTGTTTTAACCAGAAATTGGAGTTTTTCTGGTGTGTGTGCCTCAAAACCCCAAAAGTCCAGCAGAGCCTGATCCTTTTTAAAGAATAAATTTAAAAATCAAGTGAAAGAAAAGCTGAATTTCAGGGATTTCCTTTTTTTTCCCTTGGAATAATTCTGTTAGGATAATTGTGGATAATTTAATTTTGCAATAGTTTGGTGGGAGAAATCCCAACTCAGGGAATTTTTTTATCTCCACGTGAAAAGCTTGTCCAATTAAAAAGAAAAAAAATAAAGAAAATAAAGAAAATAAAGAAAATAAAGAAAATTCTCTTCCCTGAGGGCAGATTTCCCTGTTTGAACACTCCCATTGCATCAGGAACCCAGAATTCCCTCAGGAACAAAACAAACCT
>CADDXX010000550.1:523384-534797 GCA_902810485.1 Alauda arvensis | reverse complement strand
TCTAATAAAAATACTTCTCCTCTGAAACTTCTCTCTTAAGTTTATATTAACAATGAGAGGTTTTATTTTAAATTGCTTTCAGAAATTCTCCTACATCTTGACACAGAAGATGTCTACTTAGAGGTTTAGTTAAGACATTGAACTGATGTAGATATGATTGACACAGATTTTCAGTTGCTAAAGGTGGTTTATCTGCAGCAGTACTTGATCATTTATAGAAATCAGGAAAAAATTCTTCCCTGCAAGGGTGGTGAGACAGAGGCACAAATTGTCCAGGAGCTGTGGCTGCCCCATGCCAGGGCCAGGCTGGATGGACTCTGAGCACCTGGGCTGATGTCAGGGGTCCCTGCCCATCGCAGGGGTTGGGAACTGGGTGGTCTTTGAGGTCCCTTCCAGCTGAAATGATTCTTTGCTTACAGGACTGTCAGTGTTTCATCCTTAAAAGCTGAACAAGTCATCATTTCAGTGTGATGATGAGGAAACAGAGAAAGAAATGTCAATCCTTTCCTCAGCCCACAGATCTCAGGGCTGATTGCCTCCAGGTAATGATCCCATGGAAGGCAAAGAATATTTCCTTAATTTCAGTTTTGTACATAGCTTGCAATACTTCTGATTCTGTGAACAGAATAAACCTTGCAGTCACTAAATTACTGTGTGTGCAGGGGGAAAGCACCTGTTTTGAGGTGTGGAGCTGAAATTGTTTTGCTTTGTATTTTTTAAGGAAAATACAAAGCAGTTTCCTCAGATAACAGGCTGCCCCTCTTAGCTCCACACACAACACAGAGACCTTCATTTGCTAATTATACAATAGTTAGTGAAAAAAAGGCAATTGTAACAAATATCAAATATTGTGAAGCTGCAGAGATGAAATTCAGCACATTATGGATACTTCCACAATTCTACGATTGGGAATGTTTCAACAAAATCTGACAAATGTACAAATTACTGTCTCTTTGTTTATGACTTTAGAATATGTTGGGAGGTCTAATTTAGCAAGATGATCTAAGATATAGAGTAGCTTAATGGGTTTTGTGAGATATGAGTTAATTATGTGGTTCAGCCACAGACTTCAACAAAATGTATTTATTTTAAACTGAGTGCATTACTATCCCAGAGTTTTGCAGGACTGAAGAGTGCAGAGATATTCTGTTGATATACACTAAAAATATCTACTTTAGCATCCAACTCCTTGTTGTCTCTGCAAAGGCACATTTTGGTTTAAGTGGGATTAGCAGTGTGCATGTAGTTAAACATGTCCATAAATGTCTGCAAGGCTTCAGTTACTCAGTGCACTCATTATCTCAATTTGTTGTTTTGTGGAATTATTCCAAGGATCTCATCTAAATCAGATCCTCCTGGAGGCACAACATATGCCCACAATAGCATGAGCTATATTTAGCTCCTTCCATGTTTATGGRAGATCAGTGGGACATTTCCATTGCCAGTGAATGGATGGATCTGGGAATTACCCTGCAGGARTTAAAATCCCTCCATGAGATCATGGTGTGAGTTCCCTGGGCTATAAAGCTGAGGCAGATGTGACATTTTTTAGATAAAAGCACTACAGTTGATGGCAATGTATAAACAAATGTGTAGCAATGTATTGTAAAAATAATATAAAATAGGTGTAAGTATGTAATTACTGATTTAATTCCATTTAAAAATGACACTAGTGCTTGTATACAAATCCCAAATATCCCCAGATATAGAAAAGCCATGATCATCATGCTGAATGAAAATCAGCCACGTGCTCTTCATTGAAGATATTTTACCCCACAGTAAAACAGGTTTGTTTCAGGTACTTCTGCATGATGAACCTTTGGTATTCAGCCTGAAATGCAGTTGGCAAAGACCCCAGTAATTCTGTTCTCAGCAATGCTATCCTAAGTCTGCTGAATTACTTTATAATAGTGAAAGGGGAGTAGGATTTGATGAAAGATTATGGCCTATTTCTGCAGACTKTGCTGCTTTCATCTGCAAAAACAGTCACAGGAATCAATGGAAGGATGGATGGAGAATTGCTCCAAATGTGTAAACACAGCAGAATGGGACTCTTCAGAACTTGGAAGTACTCTATAGTAAAGTACTCTATAGTAAAGTACTCTATAGTAAAGTACTTCATAGTATTTCTCACCTCCCCTATTTGAATTTGTTTTCAAATAACAGAGCTGAGAAAGTRAATTTTYCCCTAGAGCTGGCTGTAAAATGCCAATATTTATATTGCTGCTGAAGGAATTAAGCATGAATCATTTGAAAAGGAGCTGGCTAGCATTCCAAATCCTTTAATTAATGYCTTTGTTTCAAGATATACMATTCCTTCTTGGCCTTGCCATTCAATGYAKTTTCCCAGCAGCTGAAAAAATGGTGCTGTAACAATAAACACTGAGTATTTTTTGTCTCTAGGATCATATGTCAGTTTTCAATTAAACCAGACAGAGTCAGAGTATTTCAGATCAGGGAATTCTAATAATAAGATGCTCAAAAAATAGAGAATATCAATGAATAAAATTTAGATTAATTCTGAAATGTCAGGTGGAATATTATTGATGATGAAAAGAACTAATATAAATTATGTTGATTTTGGAATTTGAACATTATATTATTTATATAAAATGTATCATCTACACTCATTAGATAATAATATAGATGATGTTATTTTGATAGCCTTTAWTGACATTTCAATTTCTCAGCTGAAAATCAGATTTACTCCCAGATATTCTCAGGTAAAATCAAAAGTAGGTTTTTAAAGTATTCAGGAAAAATATCCCACTTCAAACAAAATTTTAATTTACTTCTTTACTTCCTATGTGTTTATTTGAACATATTYCTGCTTGCCAACAAGCACAGCAAARTCTTGAAGTTGCAGATGAGTTACAGGCAAGGCTATAAAAAATTATCAGAAATTATGTTTCTTTAGCTAAAATRCAACTGTGTTTCTTCTCTGCACGCATTCCTAGAGGGGTTGGGAAAATTCAGCTTTTATTTGTTGTTTGAATTTGTTATATACAGAAGTTTTCCAGCTGTACTGGAAGAGCACAACAGAGTGTGTGGGATTAACACTTAAACATTGTGAGATCTTATTTTACTTCCCAAAATTCAATTCAGTATCAATGAAAGCATAATTAGTTGCCATGGCAATAAGTGTCAACAGCTATTTGTTTCTTGTGCTTCCCTTTACCTTTTTATTCATGTAAGAGTGCATATAAAACTGGAAAAAATGTTGAAATATTAAAATTGTTGTGCCACCAATTATCCTGCAATCCAAACAAATCCCAGTCAGTAACATTGCTCTCCAGGATTTCATGCCTGCTCCACTRAAAATGYAGAAMTGAACCCATAAATTGGAATGATGCCAGTGTCAGAAAGAAGAAGGTGTCCCAAATATTGGGTCYAATTCCCAATATATAGTATATAAATATATATAGTATAGTAAAAYAATAACACCCTAAATTGGGGTTAAGGAGTTTTTGCTTTTACTGATTTTTGGTAACACCCCCACTGAGACTCCAGAACAACAAGCTGCTCACTCACTTCCCTTTCTCCCCTCCCTTCCACCCAAAGGTGGCCAAAGAGGAGAATTCAAAAGGGAAAGATCTCATGGAGATGTGAACAACTCATTGGAAACAGAAATGAGGTAAGAAAACAGTGACAGCAGCAGTATTAATACTTAAAGAATACCCCCCCCAAAAAAAAAAAAAATAAAGTGAGTGAACACCAGTTAAAATGGAAAGAGGACATGTGGAATAGCAGCCATGAGTTAATAAAACTTGAATTGGCTTTGCAGGCCATGTAATCTTTATTAACTGTTTGAATAGGAGGGTAAGTGGTTGGGCAAACACATGAGCCTGTTCCTGGATTGCAGGGTAATTGCAGTGCCAACAGATGTTCATACTCATCCAGCTGTGCTTATTTAATCTGCAAGCACCAAGGGTAAGAATCTGACTCCTGGTGTTTCAGTTTTAAGGGATCAGGGTTTCCCTGWGCTGTCCCTGCTCAAGCAGACAGGAATTCCAGGCACAGGGGTGACAAAAGTCCATCATTAATAATCTGTAAAACCTATGGGATCTAACTGTACTGACTGCTGTCCTGCTGAGAATTTTGGAGCTGCAAAGGAGAACACCCTCCCTTGCAAGAGTGAGCACAGATTAATCAGAGGAACAGGATTTCATTGATGATTTCCAAATACTCCCATTATTTTAATGTATTTTGTTTTAATTGTTGGAACTGCCCACAGTGTAAAGTGACCTATGAGCCTCATATAGGAGCTGAGATTTCAGTTCTTGTTGAGTAACATGATGGTGTCAGCTGTGTGCCTGGAACAGAATTTCCTGATTGCAAGGGTTCACTGGACCTACCACAAATTACAGTCTTGGGATAGGATTTCCAGCTGATAAAGCCAATCTTCTGCAGATCTTGACCTAAAGAAAGACTTTCCATTCCAGCTGACTGTGGAAAGTTTGCTTTTACCTCCAATGGACAGTGCAGAGATGGTGGTGTCCCAGCTTTTTAGTTTTTAATGAAGGTGCTGTCTCTCTGTGGAAACTAATTCCATGTGTCCTGTGTGAGTACAACATTTGCACCTCAGGTTGGGAAGTCTGGCTGAACAAACAGCACATCCCTGTGCCTATTTTCTAATTCTGCTCAGAGGAGAAAKAGTGGAACATGATAATATTATATTTTTGGTATTTTASATGGTCATTCAACAGTAACAGYTTCCTCTCCTATCATTTCTACCTCGACATTTGCATTGGAAGAAACTGGATCTTGTTACTAAAAATATTGTGTRAGGGAGTTATTCTGGTACRTTTACTGCACTGACAGATTTCTTTGTCTCTGGTCAGTTCTCTTGACCTCAGTTCTCCCAGCTGGGAACAAGTTCTGGGTACTGTTCAGGCAAACTAGTTAATTTTTCTTGCCCTTGTATATTTTTTTTTTTTGTATTTTCCCTGTGACTGACATAGGAAATTGTAAGCAGCTGTACAGAAAGTGTTTGTTAGATATTGCCTGTTAGATTGCCATATTTTTCACTATTCATTGGTTTTCATCTTGCTGTCTCTATCTACCCTAGAATCAGCTCCATTCCTGTTTTTATACAGCACATGATGCTGCAGGGTTCTAATTTCGAAGTGATCCAAGTGATGCCTGGAGCACTATTATACTATTAATTTAGCTCTTTTTTTGTGGAATAAATATAAGTAAGAGGGACAGCATATTAGTTAATTGTTTTCTTATAGAACATATAATAATTCATTGGATTAAAGAATTGACAATTATTTTAAGAATGAATTCATCAAGAGGTATCTGTATATTTCTAAGACTGCATTARTAGAAAATAGTAATGGAACAGCAGTGAAATCCCTCCTCTCTCCAAATGAGTGTCCAGTTGGAATTTTGTCCTTCAGCCAGGATGTTTAATGAACTCTCTGCTGTTACAGGCTTAGCTCTGACTTCACCAAATCTTTGCATAATCTTGTCCCTGAGCCTGAATCCAGCCCTGATTGACCCAATGTTACGTAGAAAAGTAATCTCACACTGAACTRCAAGAACATTCACTAACCCCTGGTGGTGCATTGCCCTCCCCTGGTCCCCTCCCTCCCTTGCCCCCACTCTACAGTCCCAGGAGCCCAGGGATCCTNTTTTTTTTTTTTATTTTCCCTGTGACTGACATAGGAAATTGTAAGCAATTGTACAGAAAGTGTTTGTTAGATATTGTCTGTTAGATTGCCATATTTTTCACTATTCATTGGTTTTCCTCTTGCTGTCTCTATCTACTCTAAGATCAGCTCCATTCCTGCTTTTATACAGCACAGGATGCTGCAGGGTTCTAATTTCKAAGTGATCCAAGTGATGCCTGGAGCACTATTATACTATTAATTTAGCTCTTTTTTTGTGGAATAAATATAAGTAAGAGGGACAGCATATTAATTAATTGTTTTCTTATAGAACATATAATAATTAATTGGATTAAACAATTGATAATTATTTTAAGAATTAATCCATCAAGAAGTATCTGTATATTTCTAAGACTGCATTARTAGAAAATAGTAATGGAACAGCAGTGAAATCCCTCCTCTGTCCAAATGAGTGTCCAGTTGGAGTTTTGTCCTTCAGCCAGGATGTTTAATGAACTCTGCTGTTACAGGCTTAGCTCTGACTTCACCAAATCTTTGCATAATCTTGTCCCTGAGCCTGAATCCTGAATCCAGTCCTGATTGACCCAATGTTACGTAGAAAAGTAATCTCACAATGAACTGCAAGGACATTCACTAACCCCTGGTGGTGCATTGCCCTCCCTGGTCCCCCCCACTCTACAGTCCCAGGAGCCCAGGGATCCTCCCCAGGCTCTGTTCAGATTCTGGCAGTGCTGTTCCCCTGGATCTCTCCTGAACCCCCTGCCCAGCTGGGTCAGGGTCAGCACTGTCCATGTCAGGGCTTTCCATTCCCAGCAAGGAGCAGCCCAGGAGGGGTTTGGGGATCCCCAATCCCCTGGGACATCCCCAATCCCCTGGGACATCCCATCACTGCCTGGATTAACCAGGTGCATGGTGCAGCCCCTAAGCAAGGTCTGGAGTGAAGCCCTGGGGCTCCTGTGCCCCTCTGGGCAGCACACTGCCCTGAGCTCACCTGTCAGGGTTAAATTAGTCCTTGATGAAGTGGTGATAGATCCTTTAAACATAATCTATTGGTCAAGTCTGAGGCAAGTTTGGCAAGGGGACCCAGTCTGAGCCTCATGACTCAAAGGGATGGCCTCTCTTACCCTTTGCACTTTTATTTTTCCTGGTCTCYATGTGGGTTATTTTACATTGCTTTTGTAATCAATTTTCTTTTGTAGGCTTTATCTATACAATGAGTAGGAGATTGAACGTTGCCATTGAGCTCTGTTACTTTGTATTGGGATTTAGCCTTCTTTTCAGCCTTGCCCCTGCTGGGAACTGAATGCACAAGAGATAAATTTCATATCAAGACTCAGGTGTTTATTAATTCTCACAAGTTGTGAGCTCTGCACACCAGCTAACTCACCACAAAATGGAGCACTTCTCTATCTCTACCAAGTCTTTTCAAGGACAAATAATCCAATTATGAAATGCCACCTAAATTATTTTTACTTTAACCCCAATAACCAACTACTCGTGTTCTGCATTGCAGACTTTCCTAACCAATCACAGAAACTGCCCAAACCCATGAAGAAGAAGGTGAAGAATACAACTGACCAACACCCCAAAACCTCCATCTTGCTATATCTATATCATCTATATCTATATCTATATCTATATCTATATCTATATCTATATCTATATCTATATCTATATCTATATCTAATCATCTATATCTATATCTATACCTATTACTGTATACTAAGATTTTAAACTCTTAAGTTTTCCAGCCTGTGATATCACACACTTCTAATCTACACACCCCTAATCCCAGATGTTGGAAGCCTTCTCAGGTCCAATGCAGAGTTTTCTTGGGGRTCAGTGCCWGYCAGCACAGAAAGCCAAAAATTCTCAGCTTCCAGGGTTCCAACAAATTTGAGCTTTCACAAATTTATGTCCAACCCAAATTTGTCGAAACCTTTGATGGYGGYAYYTTAAACTGCCTAAACCACTAATTCACAGCACCACAGCAGCTTAAACTGCACTATTGTTGCAATCCTTTGCATTATGATATTAGGCAGGGCATCACATCTGAGGGATACATCTGTGGGCCTTGAAAGAACTCGAGAATATCAGCCTTTTTTAATCAGATAAATTAATGTAGAAATTGATTTATTTCAAGGAAATGTGTGGTACATTCTGTTGAACACTATCACACATTACATAAAGCAAAACTCAAAGTAAATAAAAGTGCTTACTGCAAAATCACACTTTTCTACATCTTCTGATTAATGTAGTTCCATTTTCCTTTAAGAACATTGGTAGTTTTTACAATGATTTTTCCCACACTTGTCCATTTATTTTTTTTTTCTTGGAAGTAAATATTCTAGAACTGGCTGAGTACATTTAGATTTGTTGAAGCTGGGAAAGTGTTAAGCATGTAAAAAGAAAGAGTGAAAAATCTGTAAACATTAATTTCTTGCCTGGTAATTAGTGTTGTATTTTCTTATTTTTAGAATAATCTATKCTCTTAGTCATTGGTTTTAGTCACTCCAACAGGAATGACTAATCTAACTAGAAAATAATGAAGCATCTTCAAAGAGAAGAGAAATGCATTAATCATGAAAATGACAACATGGGGGTGGAAATTAAGGTGAATGACATATAATTTAAAAATCCTTACAGGTGATACAGTGGTTCCCAAAGACAACAGAACCAGGTGGGTTTGTGACAGACCATGAGCCTTTGGTGTAATTCTGAAGCCTAGGGGGTCTTTTTTAGTTTTGTTTTACGTGGGATATATTCAGAGCCTTGAAAATGTTGAGGTACATCAAACAGAATTTAAGCAGTTCAGTACCATGAATTTTTACTCACCTGTAGAGACATTTCAGGGCTTTCTAATGGTCAGTGGTAGAAGAATCCACTTGGCAGAAGCACCAGGTTATCTGAGCTTTTATAACTGCAGGTTGGATCCAGGAGTCTGTCTCCAGGATTTGATAAATTATTTCACAAAATTATTAGTGATAATAAAAAACATTATCTCTGATCATATAATTTTTCAGTAAAGAACAAAGCAGAAAAGCCCCACCACAAAGAGCAGGGCTTTAGCAGCATGCTGCTAGCTCCTAGCCAGAAACACTGTCCTGGGAGATTTGTCCTTTGGTTGTAGATGTTGTAGAACCTACAAAGAGAGAGACAGGAACATGCTGCCCAAAGCAAAGGACATCTAATCTGTCATTGTAGAAAGTAGTTTTGTGTAATTTTATTATAGTTGAGCAGTTCCAGCTCTCAGCCTTTCTTCAGGAGAGAGGCTCCAAGCCCTTCATCAGGGCCCTTGGCTGGGTTTTCTCTGCACCTCCACATCTCTCTTACATCTGGGGACACCAGAGCAGTGCACTGGCCTCACCAGGGCTGAGCAGAGCAGAAGGATCCCCTCATTTTCACTGCTGTGCTTGCTCCTGTGAGCAGCAATCCTCCTGATGCAGCCCAGCACAAAAAYAACCTGCTGTGCTGCAAAGGCTCCCTGATGGCTGCTGATCTTGGTGGGTCACCAAAAACTCAATGGGGGGATGTCACACTGCTACACGAAAGAACAGCATGACACAGCAATCACGAGGGGAAAGAAAAGAAAGAGATCTTTATTAAAAATCAGGTTTATTGTATACAGAAAAGGGAAAAGGTTCTAATTGGGTGAGAAAATTCCCACCCCTACACACACACTGGCTAATGCACATGCTTGTCAAGGAAATCCATCCCACTAAGAAGAATGTAAACATCCAAGCTGGTTAGAAAACAACACCTGGTATTTACATGAAAACCCATGGGAAAACTGACTCCAAGCTACAGCTTATCAGAAGGCTTAAAAACTCAGGGTGACATGGGTGCATTCTGCCTCATCATCCAAACTATAAGAAATGGCCTCAAGTTGGCCCAGAGGAGTTTAGAGAGGATATTAGGAATAAAATAATTCATTGAAGGGGTTGCCATGGGTTGGAACAGGCTGCCCAGGGATCTGGTGCAGTCCTGATGCCCGTGGATGATTTAAAACCATGATGTGGCACTTGGGGATGTGGTTTAGTGGAGGACTTGGCAGTGCTGGGTTAACTGCTGGACTCAATGATCACAAGGGTCCTTCCCAACCTAAATGATCCTGTGATTCTGTTTCAATAGAGCTGGGCCCTAAGGTGGTTCCTGGTCTCTGACTGACTCTGGGCCTGAATTTTCCTCCAGTTTTCAATCCACCTCACTGCTCATGCAGCATCATGCCTCATATAATGTACAGTGCCATATTATAGAGAGAGCACAGCTTTCAGCACTGAAAGAATACCTCACTCCCTTCTAAGGACTTTGCATGTGTGTATCCAGAAGTGCCACAGACAATCACTGCAGTCCACTGTGTTTAGCTTTTTATGCCACAGCTGATTGCAGTTTTAAAAATTCAGGTAAAAGGCTTCACGTGCCCTCCATCTTTTGTTTTTAATTATTTATTTTTAATAATKATCTATTATTATATGCTGCTATTTTATATTTTCAATCCTGAAGAGTGTAAATGTGTCCCTTGGAGTAGCAAAAAMTGCTGTTTAAAGGTGGTTATTAAGATGCTGTAGAGTGAGGAAGAGTTTTTCTCAGCCACAAATGGCTGGGACAAGATCACGTTTGAAAGCTGTCCCCCAAAAGCGTGGATGAAAGGCTCATTATAAAAACCACTGTTGATCCTTCTCTTCCTCTTGCCTCCTCCAAGTTTCTGACCAGGAATACTTTTGGAAATGGAATCAGAGTTTGTTTCTCTAACAGCTCTCAGAGTGCTCCTGCAGGTGGGACCAACAGAGAGAGGAGTGTTCTCTGCTGAMTGCCAGCTGCTGTCTGAAACAGGTAATTCCTCTGAAATCACCCACAAACATGATCCACTACAACCCCACTTAACCATCCTGTGTCAGCTGCATGCACAAATCAAGTGTGGGGATTTTTATATCCTTTAAAAAATTACTTTCAAAGTTATTTTTTGATGGGTTGCTTTGGATTTTTTTTCTCTTCTTTGCAGTTAATACCTCATCTGTGTTCTTTGATTGCACTGCCATAGCAACAAGTTTCTAAATATTTTTGTAAGATTATGAACTGTGTTAACTCACTGTAAACAATTCAAAGAGGAATAAAGTGACTTGCCATAGAAATTCTGTATCAGAAGACAAGTGTGCTATTGTCAACTATAAATCAATTCCACAAGTGCAAAAGCCTTTTTTATTTCTTGAGTCAAGTCAATAATATAAAATTAAAGCACAGTCAGCACAGGGATMAGTTGTTTAATATAAATGGCCTCAGCCCATTAAACATCCTGTCACTTATAAGCTGACACACCATTGTACATAGGGCAAAGTGATCTCTCTGTGCAGACACACATCTGAAATTTAAAATGCATTACATGGGCAAAGCAATTYATTTTCCTGTTGTGATTAATTCTTCTCTCTTAGTCTTGGTCATTTTGCAGATTATCTTCTTTTCAAGGCTGAAATGTGTAATTTCTCAGTTTTAAAAAACTCCATACAATCTGTGGATTATTCAGAACTTGTTTGTGGAGTAGTCATGAATGCTTTTGCTACATTTTGATGTAGAAAATATGTTCATCTTCTGCCTTCCTCTGGCAGTTTTAGGCATAGCAGTGCAAACAGAGCTGGAACTCAAGCAGCAGTACACTGGTACACAGCACCAGCCAGCGTTTTTGTAAGCCAAGGGCTGCTTCTGGGCATGAATTAAATTGTTKTGTTTAGGAAAAAGCAACTAGAGCATATCTTTTCAGCCTGGAAAAAAAAATAAAAAGGTGG
>CADDXX010000550.1:497270-508657 GCA_902810485.1 Alauda arvensis | reverse complement strand
TTCCTCCCCAGCTGCAGGACCCTGCATTTCCCTGGGGTGAGTTTGAGAGGGTTCTCTGTGCATCTCCCCACCCTGCTGAGGTCCCTCTGGAGGGGTGCACAGCACTCTGGGGTTCTGGCCACTTCTCCCATCTTTGTGTCATCAGCAAACTGCTGAGGGGGCTCTGCCCCTCTGTTCAAGGCATTGGTGAGAAAGTTAAACAGTACTGGGACCAGTATTGAGCCCTGGGGACACCAGCAGGGACAGACCCTGTGCCACTGATCTCTGATCTGGGATCTGCTGCTCAGCCATTCCTCTGAGCCATTCCTCAGTCCTGAAATGTCTGAAATCCAGCCCACACTCCCTGAGCTTGCCCATGAGGATGTTGTGAGAGAGTGCTGAAAGCTTTGCTCAAGTTAAGRTAGACAACATCCACTGCTGTCCCCTCATCCAATTCAGCTGATTTAAAATGTGCTGTTCAGTACAGCACAGAGATAATCCAAGACTATCCAAGACTATCCAAGGGTCTCCTGTGCTACTCCCAGTTCATGTGAAGAACAGGAAAAAATGTCTTCTTTAAAGGGATTAACATGAAAAAAAAAAAAATTCAGATACAGCTGCCACTAAAAGCCAGGTAAGAAAGTGAGACTTTTGCAGATTAGGATAATGCCACGTGAAGGACAATGAGGGAAAAGTGTACCTAAAGGTAAGTATGACAGAAAAAGGGATAGATATAGATATAGATATAGATATATATAGATATATAGATATATATATTAGACTGGAGGAAAGGGAGACTGAGGAGGGCAGGCTGTCTGTTTCCAAGACATTCAAAATACAGCTGAAATAAGCTTTTAAAATTTAMAATTTTCAGAATGTCCAGSGTTCTTTATTCATGATTATCCCTACTGCCTGATTTTTTCCTTCACCTAAACTCGAAAATGACCCAGAATTTTAATATTAATGACAATATGAGATAGCACAGGGAGGCCCTGTACCTGTTGGACTTCAGATTGCTGCCCTTTTGTTTTTTCAGCATTGGCTAGCAGAAATATGTGGGGGGAAATTACTTACCAAACTTCTCTTGGGTGTGTTTGGAGAGAGCCCCCAGGGGTGCTGAGAGGAAGCAGGCTGGGACAGAGCAGGCAGAGAAAGCACCTGAGCTCCCTAAAGCTCCTGGGAGGAAGCAGCAGCAGCAGGATGTGAATTGTAYCACACACAGTTGTGTTGTAAAAGAAGGGCTGGGTACAAACCTGCCACAAGCTTTGTCATTGCTGCATCTTCATCTGTGATCCGCAAATCTGTGTTTTCCAAAGCAATGAGAGACAGGCTCTGGTGGTAGTTTGTATTCATTAGTGCRGAAAGGTGTGCTTTGTGGGGATAACTTAAGGAAAAAATTAGGGCTGAAAAAGATTTGTCTATTGACACAACTTACTGGTGTGTAGGAAGCAGTGTTCCTAGAGAATGTAATTGGGTATTTGAGCATCTCTATCATATGATGCATGGAGTCTGATACCCAAGTTGCAGCCTTTGTTTAGGCTGAAACAATGCAAGATGCCTAAGAAAATTGTTCCTTTGTGTCTAGGCTGTATTTTGTGCTCCTTCTTAGTTGTTTTGTTGTATATATGGACTCTTGCCATTAACAGGATTTGAGCAAGTGCACCCTGTGTCATGTCTAAAATAAATTTTGTCCCCTGTCTCTCTGTTAAACCGTCTGAAAAACAATCCCTAGTGTGTTACAACTTGCTGTAAGAAAGCACAGAGATTACTGGCTGTCCCATGACTTTGACAGTGGTTAGTTTTACAGTTCTGCATCATTATTTCTGCRTGGAAATACTGTTTTCATAAAGAATTTCTCATTATTATCCTCATTGSATAAAGATACTTCTAATTTATATYAAATGTTTGAGAGTTCTTTRATAATTAATAAAWGGSCACGTTACTTGACCTRTTGATTGCTCTTTGTTGATTTGTGTATTAACTGACCATAAGGAGCTTTTGTCTTGCAGAAAACAMCCCAAATTCTGAATGGACATGGGGATAAAGAAAAACTTTGAACTGCAAGCCACTGTTAAAAATTCAACGTAGTGCATTGCAACCAAACTGCAAGGAGCTTGTAACAGCTCTTAGACTGGTTTGGTGTCCTTTTCAGTCCCTAGTGGGTAAAATCCTTGGCTGTTGCTACCACAGCTGGTGTCAAAGGGGAGCCTGAGGCTCTCTGGCACCCACTGGGATTTCTTTTGTATGGACTTCCCTCCCTGTCCCCACCACCAGCCAACAGGATGTTTCTGGAACCAAGGAGTGGTTTGGGCATTTCTCCTGTTATCCAGTGCATGGGTGTGTCTGGAAAAGACTATTAATTGGCTGTTCTTCTGCACAAGGCACTCTCAGCTGCAGAAATATCCCTTTATAGGCTTGCTTRTGCAGCTCAGAGAGGCCTTGGGGCTTCTTTGACCTAGTTCCCTGTAAAGATTAATGAGAGTACTGCTCTCAGGCTCAAAGAGTGCCTTTGTTTAGAGTTTCCACTGGCACAGTGGAGAGATTTGGCTTTGGTGGGCTTGGCATGGGGAATGATAGCTCTGACCATCTTGGGCTGATACCTTTCAGAGAGCAGTGCTCAGTGCTGGGGCTGCTGGCACAAGTTCCATTGTGGCATCAGCTGACTCTCTCTGAATTGTGCAGGATGTCTACAGCCCTGRGGTTTTTCTTTATCCCCATGTCCATTCAGAATTTGGGKTGTTTTCTGCAAGACAAAAGCTCCTTATGGTCAGTTAATACACAAGTCAACAAAGAGCAATCAGTAGGTCAGGTAACGTGCCCATTTATTAATTAATAAAGAACTCTCAAACATTTGATRTAAATTAGRAGWATCTTTATCCARTGAGGATAATAATGAGAAATTCTTTATGAAAACAGCATTTCCATGCAGAAATAATGATGCAGAACTGTAAAACAGGAGAAGCTGAAGCTTCTCTTGGTTTGTCCAGATGAAACTGTGCCATGGACACAGATTATTATTATCTCATACTAAGCTCATTATATTGTGGCTGAACTAACATTTCTAAAGGATCATGATAATGTTACCAGCTAATGTCTATTTGTTGTTTCTTGAGGATTTCTAAATTTTCATTAAGCACAACTTGTGCAATGGCCCTCCAAAAGTGGGCATCCCTTGTAAGTAATGCCTGATTATTGTTGTCATTCTCTTAGATTACCCCAAGAATATAGTTTGTGATGGTACTAAAATTTAAAAAGTCAACATTTCTTTAGATAAATTTTTGCAAATAATAATCTTTATGCCTGGAAGGACAAAGAAATCTAAGCTGCARATGTCTGAGACAGGAAGTTACCTTGGTGATTATGGGATGAGTGTGTTTTTCTGGGTTAGCAATTCCAGAAATTACAGATAAACAGTGGTTGGACTWGCTCAGGCCAAGTAGGAAGCCTTAATTGTACTCCATTGATGTTCACAGAATTGCAATGTTGTAAGTTTTTTTCCCTTTGACATAAAACAGGAATACAGGCCAGCTCTAAGATATCAGTCTCCTAAACAGCCAACAAAGTTTTAATGCCMAGCAGAATTACATTGTCATTAATATTTTGATGCTCTGTTTATTAGGAAGGGTGTGATGGTCCTGACTGCATTTTACCCTTGGCCACCTTTTCCCCTTTMCTTTGACACTTTTCAATACAGCTTGTTACAGAACAGTCAAATGTGATCAAAAAAGTAGGAGTTTAGAGACTGGCATTGATTTTCAGTGTTTAACTATTCTCTTGGTGGGTGGAAAATCAATTATATTAAACATAAAGTATTTCAATGTTGTCAATTTGGTCTAAGACAGAGAATAAACCTTTCTTATTCTCCCATATTGAGGTTAAAACTTGCAAAACAAAACAATCCACATTACTCTGTGCCACTCAGATACCCAACCATCACAACAGGATCTCTCTGTTTAAAAAGTGGTGCCTCATGGCTGCGGTAAGGCTTTTTTGACATCAGTATCTCCTTGGAGTGATGCTGCTTGAAGCAATGAGGTGCAATGATTTTTTTTCTCATGAAACAGATTTGTCATGTGAGTTCATGGCCATGCTGTAAGGCTGGCCCTTGTTCATTCTCTGAGCAGTATAAATCTGGTATAATTAGAAAGTCAAGAGTGTCATGTCAATTCACACTGCTGATTGTGTAGCCTCCAAACACGGATTTAATTGGATTTAAACAGTTGCAATCAGAAACAACACAWTGCTCTCAGCTCCTCAAGGTTGATAGGGGGCAGGTTGGGACTGACACGTGAAGGTGTTCCTCAGCCAAAAACCTCACTAACAGCATCCTGTGGACAGAAAAAGGAGAGCTGTCTCCCTGGCACTGCAGTGGAGTTGGTGTCTGGCAGTTTGTGTGTGTATAATAAAATACCCTCATCTCCCCGTGTAGCAGCTGCGCTGCATGAGAAGCAGTTCACTGAATTTACTTTTAACAGTGTTTTGGTTTCAGTGTGAAATGCTCCCACACACAGTTTTACGGGAATGTCTGTCTTCCAGTTAGGCAGAGTAGTAACTAAAGAATTCCCTTCTCCCATTACCCCTGCCCAGTGGGGGAGGACAGCTTATATACAGCAGGATCTTTTTTATGTCGGTCTGTAGGTGGAAGTGCCCTGCAGCCAGACGCTGGCTCTGTGAGGAAACTTGAGCAATAAAAATATTTTATGCTTTTTAACCACCCCATCATTCAAGAAAGATATTTCTGCAGGTGTGAAGTGGCTCCTCCAGCAAAGCTTCCTTCAGAGGCAGAGTAACAGGAGAGATGGTTGGCACTGCTGAAGGAGAGGTCGGATGGCCGACGCTGTCTTTTCAGATTTTATGTGTTTTCAGTGCTACAAGGCCAACACATGACCTTGCTGGGGTTTCAAGAGGACAACTGCACMTCATAAACATCGGGGTTGTGGCAATGAGAACTTACTTGGGCAGTAGGACCCACAAATTTAGGGCTCCCAGTTAGGACAGGAAGATAAAACCAGAGAATATAAACTGCCAAACAGTTTGGTACTTGAAGGAATGCTCTGGAGATGTTCCATGTCTTACCTGAGATGTTAGTCAAGTATTAAACTGTTATTTCTTATGGCCAGCTGGAGTGAAATTCAGTCCAATGCAGGAACCAGCCCCTGTACTTCGGAGCAGGACTACCCAGTGGTAATTTGGGTGATTCATGGASTTGCTGGTGAGCCAGGGTTTAGGACTGGATCATGTCAGTTGGMTCTATCTCTGTCAAAAGCCARCATTTTAAGACATACACTCAGTCTACCTTCGCATTGCAGCATCCAGAAATTTATCTCTGAAGCAAGGTAATTGCCAAGATGGCTTCAGCCTGATTGTCACAAACCCACACCCTACACTTTCTCTCCAAACTGCCCTGTTGTTGCATTTATAAAGAAGGTAAAAAACGGCAAATAAAGAATATTTTTTTCGTGCAGCTGTGCGCATAGTGTACAGTCATAACTGCTCCTCAGCTTTCTGTACTGACTGCAGCACAGCAAAAAAACCCCTCTGTGTAAATGAGTCAGTCTTGGAGAACTTGCTCAGTTATTGACCCCTCACACCTTGTTTGTTAGGTTTTAATCAGCTCCAGCAGTAACAATGTTTCACCACAGACAGCCTGGTCCCTTTCTTAAAGCAGCATAGCCCAAATATTTGTTTCTATCACGGCTTAGAAGTGGCAGCTTGTTCAGAAGTTTTTGGGGTGTCAGGGGTTTGTGGAGTGGCTGCAGACCACGATGTCTCATCTCAGGTGACTCCTCTGAGCTGCTGCTTGCAGGAGTCGGCTGAGACAGGAGAAAAAGARGAGAAATCAGACTCTTCAGACTTGACTTTGGACCAGGAATGATATCCTGCAGACCACTCATTAGCCAGATGTTAATGGACTGATGCCTGACCTGCCCAGGCTCTGCCATGGCCACTGCAAACCAAGACTGCCTGGCTTACCCAGGGAACTTCTGGGCAGAAGGACCRTGGTGTTTCTACTTACTTTTCCCCACCAAACATACAAAGTGAAACTTTCTTTGCCTTTCCTTACTCCTTCCTCCACCCCAGCTGCCTCTTTCATTCCAGGAGTATTTGAAGGGAAATATTATCTTCATGTCTGCTGGGTTTTCCACCAATCTCCTAAGCAGATGCTTGGAGCAAAGAGAAGCCCCCTGCCTGTTTCTTTCTGAAAGTGCTGTCAGAGATGTTCCATTCTGTGCWGCTGCCGTGGTTATGGGGCCACACTCACTTGCAGAGGTTTTGATAGGTCTGTGCTGGTCCCTAATGATGCCTTGAGTTTTAGCTTCCATGTTTTTCAGACCCTGTGCTGCCTTGGGGTGTAGATCTGAGCCTCACATTCCGTGTCAGTCAGCTCTTCACAGAGCAGGGACACAAAACAAATCCTTTTCCTCCTGCAGACCAAGGACAATGGGCACAACTTTAATGCCCAAAAGCACAAACAAGGGTGGGCTGAAAAGAGAAAACAAGAAAGATAGGACTTGTTAACCTGGAACTGTAATTGGACAATTAAATATTAATATTCAGATGGACCAAAACTTCTAAAAGTGTAACACCTTGTGACCGTTGTCCATTTTGTGACCATTTTGGGGCTACCTTGGGTGTAGCCCTGGTCAGGCTCTTATGCTGCTCAAGATGTGTCCCCAAAGGCCTTTAAATAAAGACCTACCTTATTCTCCAGCTCTGTCCAGTCTCTGTTCCAGATCAGCCTTCCCAAGGCATCCATTTCTGGTCACGAGGTCTCACACTTTTATAAGTTTTGGTCCATTTGCACTTTGGGGTTTAATTGTCCAATTACAGCTCCAGGCTGTGAAGTCTCGTGTTTCTCATGTCTCATTCTGGTTTCTCCCTTCAGTCCACCATTGTTTGTGCTTTTGTGCCTAAAACTTGTCCTTGGTCTTCAGCAGGAAAAGGACTTGTTTTGTCTCCCTGCCCTGTGAAGAGSTCACTGACACTGAATGTGAGCTCAGAGCTGCACCCCTGGGCAGCAGAGCCTGAAACTCATGAAAGATCAAACTTAGGGCATCACTACAGCTCCAAACCTGTCCCCACAGGCATTAATAGGAAGTAAAGTTCTGGACTCTCTTTCCCACAGCAGAGTAGCCCTCTGCAGCTGTGCTGTGCCTGGGAGGTGCTGCCAAACCATCCTGATGAGAGCTGGTGATTCACCAGTTGACTAAATGCTACGTAGGTGGGGGAAGAGCRATGTGGGGGTACCAAGCTCTAAGACAGAGGATTTCTTGGACAAAAACAATCCATCAGAAACCCAGACTGGCTTAGTGCTGGGAGCTGAGGTAACAGGCATTGTTGAGGCAGGATGGATTCACAGGGCAGCCCAGAACTCGAGGCTGTTTATTCTGACACAYGGGTGAAGTAAACACCCAGCACTGCACTGCTGCTCTGTGACAAATCTGAAATGCTTCACTTCTGGACTGGGTCTTTAAATGGAAAGAAAAAAATATCCTAGCCTGCTTGTGGGAAACTTCATGTTATTTTAATTCCTCCTTTCTTTAAAATAATTCATCTTGCTGATTATACAGGCTTGCTGAACTTCAGAYGGCGTGAGTCTTTTCTTTGGTGCTTATTCTCAAGCTTGTCAAATCAAGAACTGTGCTTTTAAAAGTTCTAAACAGTAACATTCCTCAGCAAATAATTTCTAAATGATACAGAGAACATGAAAACTTGGAACACTTAGGAAATCTTTTCTACATGTTAAGGTATTTGAATAAAATTAACTTTCTTTTTTAAACTCGGAATCACTTTTGCCTGCTTTCTTTTAGTTAAGGTWGATTTAAATAAAAAGCCAAGTTTGTGTTTTAGTTTGAAGGAAATTTATATAATGAAATTCTATCCTCATGTGACACTGATTTGTAAAACACAGAAACAGTGCAAAAGGTAGTGGGAAGAACCCAGAACTTCTTCCAAAAGCAGTTTTCCATCGCACATATTGTATTTATTTCTCTGAAAGAACTCAGACCAAAACAAATCTTAAAATAAACAGATAATTTTGCCTGCAATGCTTCCTTTTACCAATTTTCCTTGTATTATCTCCAGTCCTCCAATCTAGACAGAGAGAGAATGTGGCCTCATAACTTTAAGCTACATTTATGTTTACTTTTTGATATTTATTTTAATATAAATATTTCTCGAAAAGTTGAAAGGAGTTCTTTGCATGACTTAGTGCTTTTAGTCTCTGACTAGGACATGAGAATGCAGAAATCAAAGTTGGGATTTCATTACAACAATCCTACTGAGCTCTGGGTCATAACTTGTACAGTGCTGCTGTGACTCCTGTGTTTATTCTCCACCTACAAAGTGTTTTTTTGGGGAAATGGCCACCTGCAGAAGGAATGCTGTTAAAGGGAGATGGTAATGCTGGGTTTGCTTCCATTCTTTTAGGTGCTCATATAATTTGCTTGAATTTTTACTGRTCTTTTYCCCTGGCTRATGAGATGCACCACACTGTTTTGCCTTCCACCAMAATATTTGGTCCTTCTGGAACTTTCAAATCACTMTTAAACTGTTATTTTACCAGTTCACAACCTTGTATGTGCCTTAAATCTTTTAAGAAATCTCACAGTTTTTTCTTGGCTAAGCTTGGGGATTTCTGCCCATCTCTCTTTAATCCCAGCACTAAGTCTTGTCCCAGACCTGTGGCCACTTCAGCACTGTGATATAAATCCAGCTCTAAATCACTGACTTTCCCATTATCCCTATTCCCACCCTAAACCAYGCAGCCTGAGAACTTCTGCCCACATAGGACATAATCCAATTCCCAAGTGATTYATCCTAATCCATTGGCACTCCCAATAATTTATTTGCAGCTGTGTTTGAGCTGAGCTCTCACTCTCAATAAATAAATAAATACTTAGTGCCCTGACCTAACCTGTGGGATTGAATAATAAGCACTGCTCTTGTCAATGCATTTTGATTTTTTGTTAATTGTAAACTTACAGATTCCTAGGCTTAAGTTTAAGAATCTGCATTAGTCCTAGGGTTCAATCTGCTTTAAGATCCATGTAAGATGAAGTAATTACTTCAGTTTGGGGGGATCAAGATGCTTTATTCTCTAAGTCTAATTGGGCCTGAATCTGGTTTTAACACCTCTGAATGCCATGAACTGTATTCTATTTTCAGTGTCTAAGCTGCCTAGAGCCTCCTCCCAACAGCTCAGCTCCCCTCTCAGCCTGGGCTCCCTTGAGCAGGAAATCTGAGCCCTAGTTCTTTTTTGTCAATATATTAAATCACTTGTCTACTGCAGTGACTCAAAAGGCCCTGCTATAACTCAGTCCTCCCTCTGCTCCCAGCCCTGCTGTCACCTCCAGCTTTAACTTCTGATGGGACCACCTCCTTCCCTCTGAGACCTCTGACTTTAAACTGAGGTTTAAAGTTTAATCCAGCTGCTGTTGGAAATGCAGGTGTGCCCTGGCTCACCTGTCCCTCACTGCTCATGTTCTGGCACATCTTCAGTTCATCTCCCAATGTCTGCTGCCTTGAAGCCTTCAATCACACAGAGAACACATGCAAAATCTAGTTCTAAATCACTGAATTAAAAACCAGTTTAATAGTGATTTGAAAGTTCCAGAAGGACCAAATATTTTGGTAGAAGGCAAAACAGTGTGGTGCATCTCATCAGCCAGGGGAAMATCAGTGCTGGGTTTGMAATGAGCTCAAACTTTTGAATTCTAACGCTGGGAACAGAATGGGCATTTCTACCCCATTTTGGTGGGTGAATCTCCATAACCTCACCAACTTTACTGATATTTTTTCAGTTATCTCTTGGGATTTTAATTTGYTCCATATTCTTTTGTTATCCTTGAAGTCTTGAAGCAGACAAGTGATATCCATGAGWATCCATGAGTGGATTTATCACTCAGAGATTKACTTCTCCTCTTTGTGTAAAAGGCTATAATTATGGATCMTTTGAACCTTCAAAKGAAGATTTATACATCAGAAAAGTTAYATGCAGTATTTTGGCATGTACAGTATGCAGTGGATTTGACMTTATGGGTACCATAATGCTGAAGTTCTAAACTGGCTCYTCCTTGCTTTCTGARGTMATTTTATTTTTGTTTGTTTGCYTTTGGGTTTTCTGAGCATGGGCTCTATAGAAAATGACAACTAAAAGGCAGTTTAYATCTTGGAAGTCCAGAAGGCAGCTTTATGGTCAAGAGTGCATCCCTCACTTCCTCTGACTAAAAGGATWCAGCTTATTTTCTGCATAACAGGCATTGTGCTTTCCCAGCTTAGAGCACAAGCTTTGTTTAAAAATAAATTCAATAACAAGTCCTTGGATTATTCGAAATTATTTGACAGTGGGTCCTCTAGGCATTTCAATGAACAACTTCTCATGATCTTGAGGGGCTGAGAGGGGTTCTCTGAAGGGAGGGTGTTGGTAGTTTTTGCTAAAACTCGAAATATATGTAACTGTTTGCCAGACATGAAGACTTTTAGGTCCCTGACAAAAAAGCAGCTGTTTTGTTCTGCCTGGTGYCCAGGCAGACTGCAGCCTCTAGGTGCTGACAGAATCCCCAAATATATTTGAGTACATTAAAAGAAATGTATTTAGGGCTAGGTGGTTTCCATCTACATGAAGAAAAAAGTATTTTATGGATTCTTTGCTGAGTATCCACTAAGCTCCTGAGGATTTCAGTGTTGAACATCATTTATTTAAGGTTGGGCTTGATTATTTATGTGTGTATTTGGGTTTTTGGTGGAGATTTTTGGTGGTTTATTTTCCCTCCTCAWAGCTAATGAAATATATTGTATGCATTAGTTAGACATGCATACCAATTATTAAAAAAATCTTTTAATTTGCTTCTTAATATCAAATGTAGCTTAGGACAAAAAAAGTCTCACTTAAAAAGAGACTACCTTTTGCTACACACTGTTAAAAATTATCAGTATGGCCCTTCATCCTGTGAAAACAGAAGTTGAGGTGGTCCTTACACTTGGTGATCATTTTCTTTCTCAAGGAGGGATGGCTGCAGCTTGAAATAGCAGGAGGAAGCTGAGGGGAGAAGGTTGATGATGCACAGGAGATGTGTGTAGAAAGGCAATTTGAGAGGAGAGAACATGTGAACAAGGTCATGGAATGATGGATTTGCAGAGAGAAATAGAAGCTAAGGAGAAGGTGGATGGAGAAGGAAGATGGGGAATGTAGGGAACAAAGTAGAGAAGACAAGAGAAGATTTCTAGGAAGTCTGAAATATTTTAACCGATGGAGAACTCATGGAACCCCAGAAGAGGTTACTTTAACAGAGGAGAGGGATTTGGTAAATTGCAGTGTTTCAACTGTTCTTTTGCAGCTAAAAGTATCTGAGAAGTCCAAATGGGAAAGGACATCTGTGTTTGAAAAAGAAAGATTTTTGTTGGGT
>CADDXX010000550.1:426331-497144 GCA_902810485.1 Alauda arvensis | reverse complement strand
TGTGAGCATTTCCCAGCAAAAAATTCAACTTTATTATTTTTTCTGAAGTATGTCTTTATCTGGATTGTAAAGTATTGACACTCGTGCAAGTCTAAAAAGGGGAACACTTTCATCTCCAGTGTTCTAAAATATTACCTGAGCAAAAAGYTGTCCCCAAATGCACAAATCTGTGTATATTTGTTCTCTCTTGCCTCAGGTGATTCACTCTACCTCTCCTGTGTTTTCACCTCTTAACACTCTGTGACAAAGCTGTAGTGTTGATATCTCCCAGCTGCTTGCTCTAACTCAGCTGGCCAATCTAGAAATCAGCTTCTCCTCCCTTTTTATCCCTCTCCACCTCCCTTGGCAGGGAACTGGTGCTACTTGATTTTTTTTAAAACTTGATCCCTAGACATCCTCCCAGTTTGCCACTTTTTCTGCCAGCAAAGAAACAAGCAGCCTCTTTTATCCTGTTTGACTTTTATCTGTTCTCAGTCCTCTAAGCTGTGACCTGGCAGAAAGAACAGTGATCACTTCAATTCACCTGTAGGTGAAAGATCAGGATTACCTGTGCTGGCAGCCCATCTTTGATGCAAGCTCCCACCAGAGCAGGAGAGCACAGTGATGCTGCTCAGAGGGCTGGCATTAGGGAAAGCAAAGGGAAGTCACAGCAACTTCCTTGCTGGAACRGTGGTGGTTCCTTCATTTGGCACCAAGAATCTGAAAAAAGAGTGGGAAAATATTTTAGTGATTCAAAGCCACCACCTGGGGTTCTTCTGGTATTCAACCACAAACTCCCTAATGCTGCCCTGACACACTCAAGAGTGTTTTGTGGCAGTACAACTCTATAAAAGGATGCAGTTGTTAATTGTTTTGGTTTTTTCGTGTAGTAATCTACTCCCATTAACAGGAGTCAATCCTGCAAAGTGCTAAACATTGGCAAACTTCAGTTCTGCCTCTGCAGCATCACTCAGGTAGCTCCTCTGCAGGAATCCCACAATATCAGAACTTGAATATTTCTGCTTCTGCYTGGGATTAAAACATTAAAATTCCTCTCTTGCTCTCATCCAAACTTTTTTCCCAGCTACCTCAACAAATTGTTCCCCAAGGTTTAATTAGTACTAAGAGAACAACTGCCTTTGCTGTGTAATGAAGCCATCCAGAGCAGTTACAGCCCTCCCATCCCAAAACAAAAACTCTTTGCTATCCCATGCAGTCCTGCATATTTCCCTCCTCCTCTGCAGTGCACCTGTCAAACACACAGGTCTAACTTTGTTTTCTATGTGTAATAATTAATCACTAAATGGACTTTGTTTATTTTAGGGTGGGGTTTTTCTAAACCATCCTTCATTCTAGGAGTTTTACAACATCTGACTTGAAGGATTTTACACGTCTCCCATAACCTTTAATGCAAGCAAATAATTTTTTGTCATTACCCTGCAATTAACAGTGGCTCAATCTGYAGCCCTCAGCTGGAGTGTGCAGTGAGCTGAGAGTGGAAATAGTGAATCAGCATCAAAGCAGGAAATCAAGTTACTTGGAGGAAACGTATTTCATTAAAGAAAATGAGCAAAATATTTGGGAGGTTTCCTTGTGAACAAAAAATTAGAAATGCTGCATTGTTTTGTCAACTCAAAGATGCACAGAATCATCCAGCAGAAGTTACATTGCCTTTCATCAATTTTAATGCAGCTTGTAGCTGTGAAACTCTGCAGCATACAGATGAAGGAGTCTGGGCACATCAGTATGCAAAATCATAAGCAGTCTGTTCACATTCTGCATCATTTGTCTAAACCTGCAGGTTCCAGATCAGCCTGCAGAATCTGAATGGTGTCTGGAATTTGTTGCTCTTTGAAAAACTTTGCTGAAGTTTTTTTCTTTTCTATTTGCAGCCAGTTAATAGATTTTCCAGTAGCTGTGGTTGGARAATATTGCTGAAAACAACACTTGGCCCATTATTGGCTGTTTTGGACCAGTTTTGCCTGTTAGCAACTACCAGGAAAGAAGGAACACACACAGTTTTTTTTTTCATTTTTAAAATTTAATGTTTTTAGAAACTYCATGAGAAATGACAATACAATAGAATGCTGCTTCTTTTAATAGTAAAATAGTTTTCTAATTCCTGGTTATGGAATTAAAGGCTGGTGTTCTGGACTGCCTCAGATAAGAATTTCAAACCAAAAGACCTCTTAAATTTTACCTTCCCTAGACAGGAGTCCTCTGACACAAAGAAATGACTTGAGTTCCTGGATCTCTGCAGATTTGCTGCAAAGTTTGTATCAAGGGATGATAAATCAGGCACTTAAAATACTTATTTACTCTTAATTTATTTTAATCTGAAGCCAAATGTGTTCAACTAATTAAAACATAAATGATACTTATTTGTATTTAAAATTAGCCTTAAATTACAGTCTGTACTAGGTCATAGTCTCATCATTAATTTGGACATTATAAGTAAATAATGGTTTACTGGGAAAAAAATTTTTTGAAACTTTTTWWTWAMYWTTTTTTTYYCCTCTGCTTTGTGAAATAAAAATCTGGTCTTGCCAAAAACAAGATGAGGTTCTTGTGGAGAAACAAAGACACCTGGACTTGAGGACATGGACTTCAGCCTGATGAGGTTGCTGTGTTATCACACATGTTCTGACCATCCAGCTTCTAAATTCCAYTGACTTCAGTGAGATGAGATTTAGGCAATAATGGACATTTATGCTTTTGGAAGTGGAAGAAAAATGCCAARAGATTTTGAAGCCTTAAAAAAGCAATAGTAGACTGCACATACATCTCTAAATGGACCCTGTATTATAAATATTTTTGAAAGATGAAGCTTGACACAGAAAAGCTGCCTGTTAAAACAGAGCAGTCACTTAACAGATTTTTTTCCTGGTTTTTGCTTGTGTGTTTTTTTTTTTTAACACTGTAGGTGTTACTGTCAGCTGACTGTGTGCCAATGGCAGCTGTTTGTCTGAACTAATAAATATAAAGAACCTGAAGAATGATAATTTTAATTTTGCCTACAGGCACATGATGACCAAATTCTGATTGAATGGTTCTTGACACTTTAAAAAAGCAAACAAGAAAATAGTAATAAAAAACCATTAAAACTGTTCCACTTCACCACTCCCCCACATATTAAAAAAAACCAAACCAAACCAAAAAAATCCAAACAAACAAACAAACCCACAAAAAAACCAAAACAACTCAAAAAAACTCAACAACTGCAATTTTTTTCATGTTTCTGCTTTCATCACAAAACAAACAAAAAAAAAACCCACAAAAAAACCCCCAAAAAGATGACTAGTATTGCTTATTGGTAATTTAGGCTCTGTTTGTCCATAAATGCATTTTTTCCCATTTTCTTAAGTTCAGAAACCAATGTACAAAGTTCCTGTTTGCTAATGACCTCGGTTCTACTTGAAAAGTCTTTTTTTAGTTATTTCTAGTTAWGTCTTGAAATGTGCTGTAAGAATAAGTCACCAGACGTAAAATCAGTCCTTTCAGTTGGTTTTTTTCTGTAAGGAAACAGAAGATTTTTAACTCAAAGGCCAGATCTGTGCATCTATGATGTCATCTAGGATTCATTAACCTGGTTAGTCTGCACTTCAATAAGTGTCTGGGAGGACATTTCTGTTATAGCACCACACATTGTTTCATTATCTCAGYGTTCATGTGCCAGTGTCCCAAGGTCAAAAAATCCACTCTCCATCCGTAAGTCAGCAGCAGCTTTCTGGCTGCTTCCACACTTCACATTTTCCAAAATTGCTTCTCCCACATGACAGGGTTGGCACCTCCTTGGCCCCTTTGGGCGTCACATGCAGGTGGTCCCTCTCTTCTAGGGCTGGCTCTGCCCAGAGGTGACCCTGCCACGATCTGTGGGTCGAGGACACACACAGACCCCGGTGGGTGCAAGAGTGGTGGAAACCTCCCTGCTGCCTTTGGAAAAAGAGGCTGAATCCTTTGGGGGTCTGAGTTCTCAGGGTTTATTGAGCTTGGCAAATTGCCCTGAGAGGGGACTGCCCAAAGGAGCCCCTCTCTGGGGTGTGCAACACCTTTAACAGGGGGAGGGACAGGGACAACAAACCAATCAGGAGGGATCGGGGTGTGGTTACAACTTGGATTGACATCAACTGGGAGCAATGGGGACAACTCGAGGGAGGGACAAACATTAAACATCAAATCACCCAGGGGAACCAGCAGAACTCTCCAGAAACAGGGGAGAGGTTTAGGGAGACAGACAGGTGCCCGGGGAGGGCACAAGGGAGATGGACAGGAGCTCAGGGAACTTTCTGGAACAAGGGGAGAGGCTCAGGGGAGACGGGCAGGTGCCAGGGGAGGGCACATCAGGGAGGCAGAGCAGGCAGAGCCAAGGGCAAACAGCAAAAGGGGGCAGCTTGGAACAAACCAATACWAATAGAAAATAACAAACCCCAACAGTCACAGGCAGAGGAGCCTGAGCCATCCCAGTGCCACCTCAGCCACAACTCATCCCCTCATCCCTGCCCTGGGCTTTGCCCTTCAGGCTTGCTCCTGTTTTCCCCATTAAAACTGTCCTGCAATTGCTRAAGCTGGGGAAATCTCAGTCCCAGCTTGGATGGCTGAAGGAGCTTTGATGGGACAACGTTGCAGCTGGTCCAAGTCTGGTGCATTTTGGAAAGGAACCACAAAGCCAAACCACAGACCCTTGTATGCTATTGTAGTGCTTAATTGAAACAGACTGTCAGTCTTCTGTTCTGTGAAAGCATCTCTCTGCAGAGCTGCTGTTTCAACAGTAATGAGTTAAATGAGCTTGCAAATGAGGTCTGCTAACAAATTGTACCCGTCAAGTYTCCATCATTCTTTACCAGGTCATTGTGCACAATTTGGTCTCTCAGTAGTCCAGCCTTGYGATTCTTACYAAAATTAATTTTTCCCCCTTTGTCTTTACAGCTTCCTGAAAGGTTGAATTAAATTGTGCACCACTCCTGAAAGAAACAAAGGTAATATATCCTCAGATCCCAAAATAATGCTCTGACTTTCACGTTTTTGCTGTGTTTTTTGTGGCAGTGTTCATTCTTTGTTCATGCTGGAGRTGTTTATAGTGTTTGGGAAGGAACAAAGTGGGATCACTTGGTAAAGGCATCATGATTTATGTCAGTGGGTAGCATTTGGGCAAGTCTTTATTTTTAAGTCAGCTTTGAACCCAACGTTGACTGCTTCAGGTTTAAAAATGGTAAAATTATAGCTTTACTTTGATAAAATTACAGTTTCACTTTAGTGAATCTGCTGATCATGGCTGGTATTGTCAGGAGTGRCTTGTATCTGCCTCTCTGGTGTTTGACATTCTTTGCAATTACAGTCAGACTGTTTTTTGAGCTGGAGTTCCAAGGTATTTGCTACTTTTCCAGCGCAAGTTGYGKCAGTGTGGGCAGAAGGGTGGTCAGGGAACAGAGAGACAATCTCCTCTCAAAAGGTACTGCAGGCTGGAAAGGYAAGAGCATTACAGGAGAGTTTGCTCCTCTAGTTAGCCATTCTAGCATGCTCTCTGTGTGAACTGCKAGCCCATGAGGAGTTAAAAGTGTTTGTTTCACAGGAAATTGGAAGAAATTTATGTGCGCAAGTGAAACTGAAAGGTCGAATGTGTGACTCATATCTATTGACAGATGGAATGAGCATAACATAAGAAGACAGTGACTAGAAAACAAGCAGGTTGTGTGAAAGTATTTTTAGAGACTAATTTCTACCCAGCTGTGTCTTCTATGAACAGAAGAAGTTTGTCAAAGTTACCTAGAAGTTGCCTAATAGCCACCCAGTGGCAATTAATTGCTTGTGATGTGGTTTGRGTGGGTGATTCATCCCTTGGGATGGGAACAGGTAACATTTTACCGCAGTTCTACCTGAGACTTAAAAGAATGTTGGTAAACAAGAATTAGGAGAACATATAAGTTCCTAATAGTGCTCATAAACTTTTACATACCCACTTAYTTTACCTCAGTTGCCCTGTTGACTCCCACTTCTGTGCTCTCTTCCCCTCTCAACCCATCCTTTTTTTTTTTCAGCTTAAAATATATCCAACTTGCTTGTTATATAATAATGACTCATACTTTCATTGGCTTAAACTTTACCCAATCTTTCTTTCATGTCATTTTTGGTCTTTAAATTGAGATTTAGCCTCTTCAGTTTTGGCTACTACATTGTGGGCTTTTTTGGTAAATTCCACTGATATAGCTGGAAAAAATGATKCTGCAACTAAGTGTATAAAAATTGTTTAGTTGGGGAGAAAGACTTGGCAATATTTTACATGAGAGTGAATCTTGCTGGACAATGTAGAGAAAYCCATAAATCCTATATGGTGTTTAATAGTCTAAAAAAAAATAATTTGCACCCAAGTAGAGATATAAGGCCCACAAGAAGGTACACTGATTTGAGTGTTTATTTCTTTGTTGCCTGGAAAAGCAACTTGGGCACATAAAGCAATACAGTCTATAAATTATTGGGCTTGTGTCTTTTGTAGGCTGTGGTGTTAAGTTCTGATGAAATAAACTCCAAACTCAACAACTGCAATTTTTTTCATGTTTCTGCCTTCATCACATTTTGGCCAGATGATCACAATCAAATATATTACATACACATGGAAAATTACAATAATGAGTGAGAACCTTAAGGCATAAGGCAATGTGCTACTTCTGCCTCTGCTCTCATCAGGTGAAAGAAAGGGGAGCAGAACTTGCATTTCTGTGAGCCACAAAAGACATTGGGGGCTGGGGTAGGGACATTTTGTCCAGCCTGTGGAGCCCTCTCTCTCCCTCTCCCCAAGCTGCTGGTCTTGTTATAATTTATTTTTAATTGCCTTTATTTGTTTAAAGGCAACTCCAGTTCCTGTCAGGTGCTTCTCCTGGTGTCCTGGCTGTGAGATGGGCTCCAATTTGCAGACCTCCTGCTCTGTATCCAAGTGGGATAGTGGAGATTCCTCCATGCAATGCAAACTGATTAATTGTGGTTGTTAAAGAGAGGAAATTGTAAAGAGGAGAGAAAACCATTTMCCTCAGACTGGGATATTTTAGCAATGCCAAAATCTGGGTTTGTTTTTCAATCCTTTTGTTTTGTTTGTTTTGATTGGGTTTGTTTTTGGATGGATCTCTACAGATAGAAGCTACTGGTAGTACAATGTATGTTTCTAACAAAGTTCTCACAGGGGCTAGCAGGACAAGGGGAGCCTGTKGGAATGAAGCAAACATCTGATGTTCTCTTTTAGGAGAAGTGAAACCCACAGCACATTATTTCCACAAGTCYACTGTCATGCTAAATCACTGAGAARCTGTGAGTAGARTGGATAAATCCTTCTRTTGGTAAGGCTTGTTGCTGCAATTAACATTTTCCCTGCACAATTGTAAGATGAGATCTAGAAAGGTGAAGAGCAGAACTTGTTCATTAGAGTGGAAAACAGGGAGGAACAGTAAAAATGCATGTTGCAGTTGCTTTTTTGAGGTAAATGTGTGCTTATGGTGATTCCATTGTCTATACTCCTTTCTCACCCTGATATTCCTCTACTCCTCTTCTGGAGCTCATCCAAATATTAGCAGCATATTTTCTGCTTRGAATGGAAACCCCAAGGGGAGTAAAGAGCTGCTTTTGCAAATAATGAAATATTCCCACAGGAATAATGTATAGTGGAAATCTTTTATTTGAAAATAAAGTATGGCATGATAAAAAATAAATCATGCAGTTCATGGGGCAAATTTTTTAAAATTCTGGCTGACAAAAATACAATAACAAGTTTATGAATGAAATTGTCTCCTTTCAAGCACTACTCATGACCATCTCTATTTTAAATAATTGTTCTCCCAACACTGAGGGGAAAAAAAAGAGACTTTTCATTTTCCATCTCTTTTACTTGTATTCTTAAAAAGTAGTGTTTTCTCAGCTTTCCTTGAAAAATCTGTAGGAGAATACTGTTTCATATTTCAAATTTAAACTGAGACCTAAAATCCCATGTACAATTAGGACTTACTTTGACTAAAAGTAGAAACTGGCAGGTTGCTATAAATGTAAAGATTKCAGTAGTGGGTGCCTGAGATCTTTTTTAAGATGAAGGGAATGTTCCAAATGCTGCCAGTATCTGGCAGAACCCAYACCCTCACCTCCTGTCTAGAGAGGGGATGACTGGTCCAATATGAACAAGAGAGACTGGTCCAGTATTTGATGTTATCAGTGCTTTTCCTCTGCTGCAGGGAATCTGGGTCTGAATTTCTGCAATCATTATTGGTAAATACAGGTAGGGGAATACTGCTAACCCTACCTGAAGCACTCTTTTCTGTGTTCCACCAAGCTTTTCACAGCTTCTCTGTCTTAAAATGTTGTGAGCATGAAGTTTTAAGAAATTTAAAATCTTCCTTTTTTTTTTTTTTTTAAATTTCATTGGGCACTCAGTGACTTTGCAAAACACTTGGGGTAGGTTTTGGCATTGTGATTCCACAGGCAGGTGGTTAATGAGAAGTTTTTACACATCACTAAGAAGATATCCATTTTATACATAATATTATGTATACAATATTATTCATAATAATATTTTTTAGGTGAACAAGAAGGAAATACAATTATGATTTTGTAGATCTCTTATAGCTGGGGGAAGATCCTGGCTATTTCTTCAGCAATGAAATCACTGTTCTGCTTTAGATTCTCAGTTTCTTCACTTTTACAAAATTTGRAAAACTGTTCTTGATGCTACTGTCTATATCTTTAATATATCATTAAGATCTGTGTCAGAGCACATCCTGACCTAAACTAAACCCACCACTAACAAGATGATTAAAACTAATCTGCATCTCTGTATAAAAACAGCACAGCTCTGATCTGCAGCATTTATGTTTTGATTCTGCTTTTACTGTGACCACTGAATGCCTTGGTGTTGCATTTTAGTTTGAAAATCAATAATTCTGTTAAAATAATTGTGCAATTCATGTATGTGCCTTTGAGGTGAATCACCCAACTTTGGTCCAGGCCTGTGCTGTGATAGAAGTGTTGAAATGGAAAAGGATTAAACTGAGTTGAACAAAGTTAACCTCCAGCTAAAGAGAATTAAATCTAATGACCAGAAAGAGGCAGACACATGTTCATGCATCCATAGGCATGTTTGTTTATGAGGATGTCAATCCTGCAATAGTCACATCTTAGTTCTTGTAGTTCTTCTTTCTCCTTTTCACCTCTTTCTTCCCTGTCTGATGCATTAAATTAAATAAGAATTTTCACCCTTTTAGCTAAAAGTTGGTTAATTGTCTTGTAATTAAATGTAAATGTAAGCATTGCAAAGTTTTGAAATCAGCAGTAGAAATCCTGTAATTTAATTTTACCAGTTGCCCTTTCCTTGTACAATGACCTCACTATTCTGTTACAGGTATTGCAAACTTCCCTGTACAGTATTATTTCATAGTGTCCCCATACATCCATTTGGGAATTTTTAGACTGTCACAGCTCTCATGAATAAAAACAAAATGGTGYAGACAAATGGACAGAATTTGTGTGTAATTAATTGGCTATCCAAACATGTTTGTGTGCATCATCTCATGGCTCTATGTAAAGGTACCACTCTACTCACATAAAGGTTACTGGTGACTGAGTCCTRTGCCTGGAAGTAAAAATGGGATGATTTCCTTTCCCCTTGCTTATCACAGAGGATGCTGCAGTGCACGATTGGACATCATTACACTGAAGATTTTTCTGTCTCTAATTAGTTTATTTGTGTTTTTCTCAGGGCTTACCAGCTGTTGGTGTAGGAGTAGCACTGCACACTAATAGTTCTTCTCTTCTAACCTCTGTTGCTGCTTTCAGTGGGTTTAATCTGCATGTTTACTTACCTGCACACACATTTTTGGAAATTTGAATCCAYGTGGTGCTGAAGAGGGGTGCAGACCTCTCACAGCTTTGTTCAGCATCACCTCTTCTGTGCTTGTTAGAAGAGTTAACTGCCAGCCCTCTCTGCTTTGCAGGTGCACTGAATCAAAAAATAAATTAAAATATTTCAGAAGAACCTCCCCAGRTGTGTTGTACCTAGTAAGTCAATTTAGACTTTGATCCTGTGTTCCTGAAATTTGGGCACCTGGCAAAATGTCACAGGAGGAAACTCAGAACATTCCCAGAAGAATATTTTGRGAAAGTATCAGGAGGTGAGAAACAGGGAGCCAGCAAAGAAGGAAGGCATCTTGGAAGGCTCTCTGTAGAGTGAGCTTCATATCCAGTGAGGAAGCTCCTGGAGGTATATCCTTTCTCCTTCCATTCCTTGTCCATGGCCTTTTCCTTTACAGCAAGAATATTTCTCTCCTKCCTGCAGCAAGAATGGTGATTTGAACAAGGCCCAGTAGAAGAACTGCAAGGAATACTGCAATAGGAGTTGAAAGAAGCAGCTTTCCTCAAAGAAATTATTCAAAATGTTAGATTTTCCACTGTATATGCATTGTGGTCATGCTTTAATTCTCCCAGTTCTTCCAGGCATTTTCTATGAAGTTTGTTCCACCTTCAAAACGTGGTGGTGTTGGTGGATGACATTCATGAGGAAGGATTTTGGGGCTTATAGCATCACTCAGTATGCTCTGATTRTGTTCATCTTTTCAACTTCATAGCAGCTGCCATTGGCTAATGAGTGGCATGCACTTCAAATCTCCAGGGAAAGTGTTTGGGCTGGTGTTACCAGTCCCAAAGGGAGGAAAATGTACTCCAAAGCTGTGGAACTGCAATTGATAGGTAAATGGCATGGTGGGTTTACCTTGGCTATCTGCCCTTGGTGCCCCACCAAGACACAGTTACTCCCCTTTTCAGCAAAAATATGATAAAGGCTTGTGGCTCAAGACAAACCCCCCATTTTAAATATTATCCCTGAGGCACTCCCASAGCTGCTGATGGGCCCAGCCTTGCCCAGCAGTGGCTCTGTCTGGGAGAGAGCTGGAATTGGCTCTAATAGACTTGGGGAAAGTCCTTCCAACTTCCCAGAGAAGCCACCCCTATGGACCCTCTGCTACCATGCAAACCCAGTGATAATTTTTTGTTTTCCAAGTATTTCCAAATATGCAACAGAAAGGGAAGAAAAATTAAYAGCCCATTGTACAAGTCAATATTCAGAAACAGTAACAAYTGTTATCACCATGTACAYAAAATGCTTGTCCTGAACTATCCTAGCAGTAGTTACTTAAAGCTTAAGTAGGTACTTAATGCTTCAACACCTTTTAGGCAGAAAAAGATGTGTGAARAAACTTAAAGASTTTCCTTCTTGTCACAGTTTAGAACTTGTCTGAGAAAGGCATGAAACAATAGCAGCAAATGACTGAATAYAAAAATTGTTGTGCTTCATGATCCTGTTGAAAGGTTCAGGTCTRGCTGATAATAGATGGATCATGTAACTGTATGATCTGACTGCAAAAATATGTAATTCCCATGCTAACTTGTGGTTGTGCAGTGCTCTGCATTGTACTGCTCTCTATTGGTGCTTCTGGTAGCCCAGTAATTATTAGCTGAATAAAAAAATTGGAATTATTTTCATATAATCATAAAAGAGAACATGGGGGTTTTCTTCTGTGGGTGGAAGTGGCAGAAATAGGCATTTGATGCAGTCAAAGCAATTCCCATTATTGGTTTATTCTGCTGGGCCACTCTCAGTTGAAGAAGCACCAAATTTATGATCAGGCAGGAAAAAACCCCAACCCAACATTACATGTTTGCTGTGAGGAATGGTAATAGACTGGAAATCAGAAGAATGCAAACAGAGGAATTAAACCCTCTCACCTGCACTTTTGCAAACCCACTCTTTCCTGCTCCCTTCCTTCCACCTCCAACTTTTGGGAATGCTGTCTTTTCCATCTTCCCTCAGAAGCCAAGCATCTCTGCTCTACCACCCTAGAGCAGTGCTAGCCTGAAAGGAGAACTATTCCTGAGCATAACCAGAGATGGGAAGGAGAGAGACAATCTTCCTGTTACCAGCTCTTTTCCAGTGGTTTTCCACCTTTGCAGTGGTTTTCCACCTTTGCCAAAGTGACAGCTCCGAGCTCAGCCCCAGCACAAGGGGCAGCATCTCCTGTGCACTGCTGACCCCCCAGCCTGTCTGGCAGTGGCTGCAGCACCCACAGCTCCTCTGAGAAAGCTCTCAGACYTCATCTGCTGAGATGCAGCCCTCATTTCAATGCTCTGAACARCCAYWGTCACTGGGCAAGCTGAGMCTTTCMAGGGGCAGCACCAAGAACACCCAGWGGCTTTTGGAAATGGTTTGGAGAAAGGCTGAAAGCAAAGCTTGAGCAGTCTGTACTGCTGGGCTCCCTGCTATGGAGAAACATGAAACCCAGGTACACACATGAAATATTTACTGAAAACAGCTGAAATGCTAAGTCACAGCTTATTAATCTGTGAACTGGAACCTTCCTTTGTTTTTAATAAAAGACACTGAGAGAAGCTAACTCTGACTAAAGCCGCTGTGCGTGCTGTGTGCATGAAAGCAGGCATCAGTGGGYTCTTACAGCATCAGGAGTCCCTCAGTGATGCTTATGTGCATGCTACRTGACTGTTAAACCTCTTTTTCTGCCATTGTTTCTTCCTTACTATTTATTTTAAGTGAGCATATTCATTTAGCTGAAAATGCCAAGTGAGTAATGTGTAGCTAGATTGAGAAATACAAAAACTGATCATTCTGTTAGAGGAATGATTTATTCTTTGTGCATAAATTCTAATGTTTGAGTGCAACTAAGAAATAAACATGGCTTRTTGCTGGTAATGATGAGTGTTTCAGAGATTGTCAGAATATCAGCTGTCATCTTGGTATTAATGAGAAACAAAATATATAAGGGTGCATTTATTAATAGACTGTACACAGAGTCTGAGCCTAAGTGGTTTGGAAAAGTACTACATTGTTTATAGTAATAGGGGTGAAGAAACACTGGAGGAAATATCCCTGGGGCTTAATCAATGATCAGCATATGAACATAAGTCAAAGATTGTTTAAAATTGTTCCAAATGAGGAATAACTGACGTCAAGAGCTTGCTTGACTTCTTACCTGCTTCACACTCTGGTTGCCYGCAGTGACAAAAGTACAAACAGAACAAGCTGGGTTAGGCTTGGGGGTTTTTTTTTATTTGCATTTAATTTAATTTATTTACAGGAGAGCCTCAGATATCAAGGACAGAACTGTCACACACTGGTAAGTCCATATTTTGTTAGCACCAGCAGATAATGAAGCCAGGAACAAGCAATCGAGCGTTGTTAGCACAGAATTGCACTTCTGCACTGCCAGCCACAAATGACATTTTGGTCACTAACAGTGGGGGGGTTTTTTTGTGTGTTAGCAGCCTGACACAGGTACAGGGCCAAACTCATTGTGACCCCATGGCCAGAAATGTTCTGCAGAGCTGCTCCTGCCATTCCTGCCAGAGAAGAGGCTGGTGAGGCAGGGCAGAACAGGGATGCTCGGAATGCTGAGGCAAATCTGCATCACACACTCACACAGGTGCTGTGTAGCTGCTGTGACTGAAGGTGCTTCTTACAGACACATTATTTTCAGCTCTTGGTCAGGAAACAGTTCAAATAATGAAATTTTCCTGGATACTTTTAATCAGGTGACTAAGCTTCTCTGACGCTCAAAAGTCTCCCTTCACTGATCAAAAAGCAAGTCTGAAGTCCATCTTCTAGAAGGTTTATGCACACCAGGGAAGGGATTTGTCTGGGGGGGAGAAATAAAAGTGGTGTGTCTGTGGCTGTTTAAAAGTATTGTTTATGCAAGGCTTATGTAGTTTTCTATTTAATCTCTTAAAGGGAAAAGGAATGCATTGRGCAAAACCAATCCCAGAAAAGGAAGAGTGGATTGTATCACCTGTGAAAAGAGTGGAAGTGTTATTGGTCTTGTTCCAAGAGCTGGCCTGTTTTCATAACTGATTKTTCCCACTAGCAGTGTGGAAGCCCAGGGCAGAGCAGTGTGCCCAAAGACCAAAAAATGACCTGTAAGGGCAAACCAAATATTTCCTTATACCACATGGACAGATATTTTCCTTACTGCCTGTGGTTTAGTGATGGAAAGAGTCTTCTGCCTGCACCAGAAACTTGTTGCATGAAACCTTGGGAGTTACCTCTCCTGTCCTTCAGTTCTCCACTTTTCAACAATTCCATCCCACATGTTCCCATTTGCCTCAGGTGAAGCATTATCTCAATGAACAACAGCCTTGTTCACTGCTCAGGCATAACACATACCCTGAAAGCTGCCCAGCCTTTGTCAGGAACAYGCATGGCAGACTCATCTGAAGAACAGCTTGTGATCCTGCTGAAGTGTTTGGCTTTTTTTCCTTCTTTTAATGCAGTTACCTGTTACCTCAGTGGGATTCAAAACTGTTTCAGAAATGTTAAACATAAACACGTTGGCCTGCCTGTGCTATTTTCTTCTGAAGTTGTTGAACATATGGAAGAACAATTTGCTTCAAAACCCAGGTTCTGGATAGTTCAAATAACCTTTCAGTGTGTCTGTGTCACTGATTTGAAATGGAGTTCTGTTGGGAATAATGAGCTAGCATTTGGGCTTGCGGGGGCATCGGATGAGTAAGCACCTGAAAAAAAAAAATTGCACAGGATTTGTAGTTTACTTAATTCTGCTTTCATTAGGTCRGCCTTTATCATTGTGCATTGCAAGAACCACAGTTAAGAGTAGGCTCAATACAGTTCAAATGCTGCCAGCTAGAAACTTCCAGCAAATTATCAAGTGGAAGTGCTGTCTGCTRGAGTTTCAGTAGCTCATGTTCTGGTCATTCTACCCCACACACCCTCCTTCTTCTCTTGGAATGGAGCTGAGCCCTTCAGTTCCTCAAATRTTGGAATTTCTCCCCAATTAGTTTYCCATTYGTCCCTCTGGTCTTCATTSTTTCCATCATGCTAACTCTATYMGATGTAGAGAGTTKTCCAAATYCCCTAGCTTGTGATCTGGGATTATATTAAGTCAGTTAAGATTTTTAGTGTATTTTTAATGGTTTGGGAGTTTTGGAGAGTTGGGTTTGGGTAACTTTCTCAGGTTTCTTGCCTATCATTGATAGGAAACATCACTTATTTAAGTAAAATTGCAGTGGYTGGCATTCCCAATCACACACACCTGAGCACTGCTAAAATCCTATTTTGTGCACAGATGAGTTACAGGACTTTAATAACCCAAACATGTTCAATTGAATGTCTTCTTTGTTTTACTGTGTGATTAATCAAGATTTCATAAYGATCAGTAACCCCTTGGAAGTAATGACATTAACAGTGTTTACTCCCTCTAAACAGTGAGGCTCCTTTCCTTTCAGTCACTACAGTTTGCTTTAATATTTAATAGAAAACATTCTACAGACAGGAAGGATGAACTGAGTTCTGTGACTATTCTTTATCCATGGAACAAACCAGAATTCTTTTTTTTTATTTTTTAATTTGATTGTATGAGAGGGGATATGTGAATGACTCTTTTTTATCCACCAGAAGGCCATGTGGTTTTTAAATGTCCCCAAAACTTTATAAATAGAGAAATGTTGGTTCTGGAGCCTCTCTTAGAGAGGAGATGGTGGACAATGCTGGTGACAATGAGTCCTCACATTTATCAGCAGATGTTAGACAGGATTGCAATCAGCCTCTGTCACCTCTTGCYTTCTTCAGACAAGCAGAGATGAGTGGTTTAAGAAGACATTTGATTTGTTTATGTGTCCACTGCAATGGGAAAAATGTTTTCCATTTTTTTTTTTTATTCTTTGCACTTACCTCATGAGATCACAAGAGCCATAATATTGTGGCAATATGAACATTCACAAAAACTCTGTCTTTAATACAAAACACAGGAGGTAAAGGGGAGCATGGAACAGCTGAAGGAGTCTGTATTGGATCTATTGTGCTGAGGSATGATGGCATCACAAYTTGGCACACAATTTKAAATAAATTYTAAATAAACCAGAAAGCATTTCTAACASTAGAAATCTAAAAGTGTCCCTGAAGAGGTGCAATACTTCCTGTGTCTGTGTATCTATGGGTAGGCTGTTCTAATCAAGGGTCAAAATTTTGCATTTATTTGGAACAAATCACTGAAATGATGACAGGATTTTTTAGCTGAGTTGCCCATGTGTTGCTTACTTGCCAATAAGTGAAAAATGGAAGCATCCCTTTTATTGACCAACGTATTTTTCTTGTTGGTTTAATGATAATACTACAAACTTCTCTGTTTGGAGAAGTCCTGAATGCTCTGCCTGAGTCACAAGGGCACCCTGGAATCAGAGAAATAGAACATTCTGCAGGTTTTGGACAAACTATTTTTTCTTTTCCTACATATAGGTTTAATTGGTCCTTGAAATTTGTTCTATTTGCTGCTGTAGGCTTCTTCCTCCAAAATTGCATTTGAATGTAAGCTTAACATGAAAACTATTTCAAAACAATCCCTACATCCTATGACATTTGTCCCTAATGAACTTCTACTTGATAGTTTCTACAGCAATAGATTRAATATTAGAGAATCACAGAATGGCTGTGGTTGGAAGGGACTTCTGGAGATCATCCAGCTCTGACCCCATGCTCTTGGCAGCCACCCTTAAAATATTTGAATGCACAATTACATTTGTGATAGTAAGATACTAGTATATCTTCATTTTTTTCATTTCAAACATGGGGAATAAGGTTAAGGGGAAAAATACCTGGGAGAGTGCAGAGTATATTTCCAAAGCAGACTTTTATGGGTTTTTTTTTCAGTTTGATATGAATTGCAAAGTCCTCACAAATCTTGTAGTGTGCTAATTTCTTTTATTAATGTTTTTAAATTAAGCCATATGGGTTTGTTTATGATTTTAGAGCACCCTGGATCAGAACTCAGAACTGAACTCATCCCCTCAGGCTCAGGGCTCTTTCTTCCTTTAAACCTTGATTTAAATTATTTTTGTTATGCACTTTGAGGCAGGGCAGTAGCATGTAAACAAACATCTTCAGAGTGCTTAAAGAGAGGGTTTGCAGTCGTGAGGGGTCCTGGAAGAGTTTCTCTGACAAGAGTGACTCTGTCCTGCTTCATCCTCTGCACAACACCCACAGCATCACTGCAGGTACTCAGCATGTGTGCAAATGCATKATTCAAAGTGAAATCTGGCCCCACTGATATCAGGCAAAACTCCCTCTGACTTTGGTGGGACCCATGTGTCACTCCATGGCTTGTAAACACACAGAATGAAGTGAAAAAAGAGTTCACATTGGTGTAAGGATCTGGTTGCTCAGTAAAATGTGCCTCAAACAAGTTCCTCTGGCCAAAGGCATCTGCTTTYAAATTTTTAGCTTTCCTCCAACACATCAAAATCAAACACTGAATCTTATGATCTATTGCTAAAATTCTGTAAAAAATTCCAAGCTGAAAAGGAGAAGCTTTGCAGACACAGTTTATGATTTAACCAAGTAATACASTGAGGCAGTGAAAACTATTAGCAGTCTGTCTCACACTGTGTGCTGCCTGGGTTAGGGGAGTTAACAGCAAAGATGGTGCATCCTTACAAGCTGACTAGGGAAAATTACAGAATTCCTTCTGAGTAAACAACGTTAGAAATGCTTTTTTTTTCCCCCCCTCCATATACTCTTTTGTTCTTACTAAAAAGATTAAGTTAATCAAAACCTTGTAGGTTAAATAATTAAACCTGTGGAYAACCACAGTTTTTTATTGTTAATTAGACATGGAGAGGTGCAATTTTCATAGGATGCAGAGTCCCTAAATTTAGCTGTGGAATATTACATTGATCACACACAAAAAAACATCATTGATCCTCTGGGGAAGGGTTGGACGTCAGAGTGTGCGTTTTGGCTCAGACCACCTTTCACCTATTAAAGGGGGTTCCAGCAGATCTTTATCCTTGCTGCACATAGCAACAAAATGTGATTTGCCATCCTTAACCCTTTGAACACTCTCAGCATCTCAGCAGCACGATTCACACTCAGTTACTCTGCTTGCATGCTCTGTGTTGTAGCTGAAATCTGTATACCAAAAGTGCTGTGTTTTTATCTGCTCTGTCAATTTTTTAATTTATATGTGTGTAAGTATTTAATATGCACTGAAGCCACTAAAACATGGCTGTAAAAATCTGTAATATTACACCTCTCTRCTAAGACAATTACTCCTTTCTTTAAATGGAACCTTTATAAATACAACTCTGAAATTAAACCCTGACATGACGCAAAATGCTGCATTTTACTTCACCTGTTAAAGCTTACCAAAGGCAGTGAATCTTATTAAAATACAGTGCAGAATATTTTTATTGCTGTGTAGGTCTTTGTCATTATGCAGTATGATAATTCTCAGATCCTTTTTCCAGCAATCACTAATTAAGTGTAACAGGCATGCATCCAGACACTCCTGAATTTTAATCCTCATGTTTCTTAATGAGTTGATCAAATATTACACAGAATGTAATAAAAATATGAGACTCATTAAAAATACAAATATATAATTTGTATAATTGTCCAGCTAATAAATTATGTCTAAATATTATGATAGTTTGTGCAAACACTTAGGGATGTGTCCATGCAAGTGATAGAAATAATCCATATGTGCACATGCAATTAAATATTCCATACACATAATTGTCCATAAGGATTTTCAGAAGCATGCATTGGCACTACATTTGCAGAATACTTTTGAATCTCGACACAGATCTTGCATAAAAAGGACAAAATCTATTTATATTAAAAAATAATGATATATAATTAAATTCTTAGAAGAGTAATTTAGATAAAACAATACCCAATACCCCTAGCTTGTCACCTGACTGTAGCTCTGGCCTTTCCTAYGTTCCAAAATGATGGAAGAGCTTCCTTCCTCCYCTTTTTGCTGATGGGAAATTCCTGGCAGCAGAAGTGCCTGGTATTTGACCTGCTTTTAAATGTTTTGCATGATTTTGCAGAGTCAAGGAGCTTCCAGTAGTTCAGATAAGCTTTCAGCAAAGATCTAAACATCCTGCTGCTTAGCTCAAGTGATGCTTTGATGTTCAATACCACTTAATTTTGCTTCATTCGTCTTCATCTTAAAAAGCATCCACACAAACTCAATATTATTTATTGGAAGAAAAATGAAAGTAAAAAAGTTGTCAGTTGTGAGAAGCATTTATTTTTCTCCATTATCAGTGGTAGAAGCACAGAACTCTGAAAGGTGAGAGCCAGCCAAGGGCTGCCTCTGCTCCGTTCTGTACAACACGATTCAGTTGGGTTCAGCTGATATTTTTATTTTCCAAATCCCTGGGCTCATAAAGCCTGGGAAGACCACAGAGACAGATTGCTCAGGCACCAAGGARAGGGAATGGCTTGTGCTGTTGGGCAGCAGGCTCTGTGCCTGGCTGAGAGAGGCAGGGACAGGAGCACAGGCTGGGAGCGCTGGTGGCGAGGCCTCGCTGGTGGCTGGAGGAGCACCAGAGTGAAAGGTTTGTCAGAGCTCCTGCCAGCCCCAGGGCATGGGCATGGAGGGGCCTGGGCTCTGAGCAGTTCTAGTCCAGTCCCTCTGCAGATGAGTGTGGCCAGAGAGCTCCTGCAGTGTCACAGATTCACGGGATAAACGGGTTGGAAGAGACCTCCAGGATCATCGAGTCCAAGGCAGCCCTAACACCTCAACTAAACCCTGGCATCCAGTGCCATATCCAGTCTGGCCTTAAACACACCCAGGGATGGGGACTCCACCACCTCCCCAGGCAAACCATTCCAGTACTTTATCACCCTTTCCATAAAAATCTTTTTCCTAATATCCAACCCATATTTCCCTTGGCACAGCTTAAGACTGTGCCCTCTCCTTCTGTCAATGCTGCCTGGAGAAAGAGCCCAACCCCAGCTGAGCACAGGCACCTTTAGGGAGTTGTAGAGAGTGATGTTGTAGAGAGTGATGAGGTCACCTCTGAGTCTCCTCTGAGTCTCCTTTTCTCCAGGCTGAACAACCCCAGCTCCCTCAGTCATTCCTCACAGGGTTTGTGTTCCCCTCAATGGGTTTGTCCCCAGCCCCTCACAGGGTTTTGTCCCTCCCCAGCCTCGCTGCCCTCCTCTGGATGTGCCCAGCTGTGTCTCCCCCAGACCAAATCCAGCTGGGGGTCCCCCTCAGTGTGACCCAAAGCACAGCACGAGGGATTGGGCAGAATCTCCCCTGAGAAGGGTTCTTCTGACCTGTGCTGACACACTCACAGACCTCCACTCTTGTCTTCTCTGTATGGGACACAATCCATGAACCTGGACAGAGCAGAAAGAGCTTTTAGGAAAATCCCTGGGCTTTTCCCTCAATTCATCTTGGCTTTTACATACAGCTTTGAAGGTGAAAGGGCACAGAAGAATATCCATGCTGGGATATCACCCTTTCCTTCTTACARATTCCTCTCCAAATAACAGTCATTGAGATATTTAGCTACTCACTGTAATATACTCTACAGTGATGGTTATGTACATATTCTAAAACTTTGATTTTATTATCTATGTTTTAGATTTTTTTGACCATCTCCTGAATAAATTCAACTTTTTATACGACACAAATTAGATCTGTTCTTTTAAGTGACAATTTATTTAACAGTCTCATTTAAAGTAATAACAAATTTAAATGGAACCATCAGTTCCTTCCTCAGCTGGACCACCCCAAAACCAAAMATGTCCAGCAAAGAATATTCACTGAGAAGAGGGAGAGCTTGAGAAATTAAGAGATGGATCAGGCAAAACCAAAAATACCTCYTTTTGACCACTGTCTCTTCTGTGGAGATGACATGGGTACCTTGGGAGACTGACAAATCTTCCCCTTCTGCTGTTCTAGTCCATCCTGGTGCATGCCAATCCTTGAATATTTTCCACAAGCTTTCCAGAATTCCTGGAAATGTACTGTTCTGCTCCAAGCAAGGTAAAGGATGAGCTCTTTGAAACTACAAATGCTGTAGCTACATGTTGTAACCACTGTGGAGGGTCTCACTCCTGCTCATTGTGTCTCTCCCTGAGTATGATGTGTTGCTCTACCTACAGGCAAAGTTCCAYAGCAAGAGTCCTAAAGGATACCCCATTCAGCCTATCCTTGTTTCATGAGAGAATTAGCCTGGGAATTTGGAGCTGTGAATTCAAACTCCCTTATTTTACAGAGAGGGCTAAAGCAGCCAGTGAGAAAAACATGATTCACGTTTTAGATGCAAAGTTCTCCCCTCAGCTATCAATAGTACTTTCATGTGAACCAGAAAGAAGCAGCTGTTACAAATAAAATTCAGTGTAAAACAAAAAAAGGTAGACTAAACATTCACTCCACRGGGTTGTTTTTATCTGGAGGATGGGTATACATCCATTATATGTGGCTGCAAAGGCTAAACTGTCCTTTTTAAAGCACTCCATCTGCAGTGTGTCAAAAATAGTGCTGTCCTGCACATGCTTACATTTTTGGCAGCAAAGTGACACCTTAATTTCTTTTACAGTAAATACATAGATATATTACACAGTGATATGTAGAGCAGATGTTTCTAAAAATGCAAAGAAATTCCAGTCTGTTCATGTTGATGTAGTAGCTTCAGTATTTAAAAWAAGAGATGGTTAGGCAATGCAGTCCTGGTGCAAACATTAATATTTGAAGAGCCTGTGCACAAACACCTTGTATCAATGGGTATGGCCATGACATCTAGGAATAAAAAAGAATATTTATTTCAAATTTACCTATAGACAAAAATAAAGCATTTCTTTGAAAAGTTTTCAAAGTGAGGGACAATTCTTGCATTCAGAGTTCCAGCATAACAGGCTTGACTCATCGATAGATGACACATCAAGCACAGGGAATTTGAAAAAGCACTGCTTAACCTCACTAAAATAATCATGGTTTTGAGAACAGGAAAGAAGGAAAATTGCTTTCTGATCCTTGACTCCACTATGTTCAAAAAGGGTAATGAATGTTCTGATAAAACACACTTCATTGGACAAATAAATCTGGTTCAAACTGACAGTGTTATGTAAAGGGTTGTTCAAGTCTGTTTAAAAATCATCTTGAAGCAGAAAGCAACCCAAACAAGCCAGAAGTCCAGTATGAGACTGGAAGTTAAGTTTACCAGTGCTCCATGGTGTTGGTTGTTTCTCTTGTAAAATCCTTTTAGTGACCTCCTTCACTTAACAGACCAACCCAACAGTATAAAGGTGTAGGAAATGAGGAAGGGTATCAAAACCAAGCCTCTAAATTGCAAAGTACCCAAACAAACAGACTTTAAAAAGCATAAACACCACCACACACACACACATCCCCCAAGGCCCAGATGCTGCACTCAGCCATTCACAGGTGGACAGCCCCAAAAATGAGAATTTCTTTTGACTCTCATCCCAAACACAGCAACATGGTACCTTTCACCTCATTTACAGCTTTAAATCAATTAGAAGATCATAGCTACTCCAGGTCATTCTTGCTGAATAAATTCAGTTGCTTAAGAAGAAGCATCTCTTGCCATTTGAGATGGAAGTACCTGAGCCAGATGCTGGGGTTTGGAGATGATGGTCTATGGAAACACGTAACCTTCCAGATCAGCAGCTGAAGGCCAGCCTGGATGGCATAGGCCTTGTCAAAAAGCACAATTAAATACTCTGAACTTCATGTTTTCAATGTTTTAATGCATCTCAAACATCTTGTGAAATCAAGGGACAGCAAAGTTCAGGGTTACTTCTTTGAGCCCTAAAACTGTGTAACTGTGCAGAGTACAAATTGTGTATGCCAGCTTTTCCCAAGGCTATCCATGTTTGTTAGAGGTAGTACAAGTTATTGCAATATTGCAATTGTTATTAATGATTTATGGGGCACAACCACCTTTTTCTTGTTCTAAGATTGATGCATGAGTAGAACCAATGGAAGGAAAAAGAAAACCCTTATTTTGCAAAGCATGTCATTCACACAGAGTTTATGATTCTCCTCATGATAAAGGCCTAAGTGCATGAAGTGATGAAAGCTGTAAATATTCATGAAAATTAAGATGTTGAAAAGCAGTTGTGTAGATAATGTGCAGGTTTGCACATCAAAATGTGATATAAAGCAAGTTTATAGAAATTCTGCACAGGAATATCCAGGAAGCCATTCACAGAAATGGAAGYAAGGCAAGATATTCTGGGAAGAAAGACTGTCCTAGCTAAAAAATATGTCCACAGCCTATAAGCTTTTTGTGAAGAAAAATGTTTGTTTGTTCCAGGTAGGGAAAAAAAGGGGTTAATAACCAGGTACTGCCTGTTTCAAGAATCTCATGAGTGTCAACTCTTATTTTTTTAGCAAACCATCTAAATGCAGCATACAATGCCATCCATTTGGGAGATTTCCTCAACTTAGTGCAGTCTGACAGCATGAAAAAAGGCTTGAAAGTGTTTGCATTTTCTTCACACTTGCTGAGCAARCTGACAAAACATTAAGCATCACAAGTGTTAACACTATTTGTTTATGATGAAATAGTAGGTTTTGCTGCAAGAGCAGAAAACAGCAGTAGTGAAATATCACATGGTGCAGCTAGAGAAACTCTTGGGAGACTTACAAAAAAAGCTAACAAGACAGSAATCATCAGAGGAAAGATTTGTCAGCCAGCTACTTGCTTCTAAATCTGTGATGTACATTTAATATCTCAATTTCCCTTTTGTAAAACTGGGGACTTGCACACATCTGCTAAAGCGTGCTCTAATGTTGTCCAAAACACCACTGCATATAAGAAAAAGAGTTTAACATGAAAATTGAGAACGTGGCTTCCAGTTGTCTGGGTGATATTTCATCCATGGATCCACATGGGTGGATACAAAATAGAAACATGGGAATATCTACTTTTTATAGACATAAGGAAGAATTAAATTCTTAAAGCCCTTTGCAATTTGTATAGGGAAAGATATTTTGAAACACTTTTTTGTATATATTAAGCATGCTATATGTACATATACAAGCATATAACTAATATATTTATTTTTAGTTTTAATCACCATACACAAAACTGAACTATCTCTTTGATATATTTTTTTCTCAGCAATTCTCAATCATTTGTTGTGCCCTCTGTTGTGGAGAACAGAAGGCTGTAATCTGGTGTGAAGATAGCTGGGATTTATTTCGTGTCTGTGGTCAAGMATGGGATTTATCTGAAGAAGTGTTTTCTTGGAATCCTTCCCCTCAAAACCTAAAGCCTCTCAAAACCTTGACATTATAYAYACATGCARTATAAAGATAAACTTGTTTGAAACYCATGAGATTTTCACAGAATAGCTAAAATTACACAGATGTACAGCTGAAAATAATGTCTTCTTTAATTGTGTGCCTGGAGATGGATTTTTGGGTACTGACATTTGAAAATGTTGGCCTTTGCATAGAAATTATTCCATGATAAATCTGTTCAATTAACAAAATTCTATGTCCAAATATCTGTCATAGTTAACAGAACCAACATTGATGCTATGTCTTAAATTCAAGTAATTTCTAATATTTTGTGAGTTTCTCAGCGTTTGGATTTTCTCTGCCAGGAATCAAGGTGGGTACAAGAGGTTCTTTTTCCAATGCACTTGATCAAAAGGACAAGTAAAAGCCCTAAGAGTTCCAAGCAATTCTGCAGATGCAATAAATTTCTAGACTAAGRAAGGCTGAATATGGCAGACTAGAACTTAAAACCTTTTCTCCTATATAAGTTTAATAGTGTTGAAGGGTTTGAGCTATGTTGGAATTAAAAAACAATGAAGATATAAAAGACTTTCTGAAGTTGTTTCAATTTTTCGAAAGGAAATTCTAAACTTTTGAGATATTTTTATTTACTTTTATTTTTAACTTTTTTTTATTCCTCCTTTGTTTTTTTTTTCCTTTCAGTAAGGGGGTTGTAAGGTCACAAAAACATTTAAGAGAAGTGAGAAAGGAAACAGTGAACAGAGGAACGTAGGCTACTTAATTTCTCTATTAATTTTATTAAATGAATTCCTAATGGAACTACTTGCAAAAATCTCCATTTTACAAAAGTAAGCCATTGAAAAGCATTTTGGTTTTTTTRTACTTCACCTGAAGTATTTAATTTCAGTACAGCTGTAGTGTTGGAGAASAGTTTCCTACTTATATATTTATACAGTTGAACATGAAGGAAGACATCTCTGACCCTGGAGGGCAAGAAACAGCAGGTACAAATTAAAATATGAGATATTCAAATTTTGGTTCAGGGAAAGCCCTTTTCACCTTAGGGCACTGGAGTAGGAGAACAGGTTGCCCAAAAGAATTGTGTATTCTCCATCTTTAGAGACTTTTCAAGACGTGAGTGTTTCAAAACTGGAGCAACTGTGTCAGATCACATGGCTGTCCCTGCTCTGAGCAGAAGTTTGGACTRGATTAACTGCAAAAATCCCTTCCAAACAGGATTTTTCCACATTTTAAAGATTCTGCATCCAAGCTTTTGTGGTCTGAATACCCACAATCCTTTAAAGACTTTAAATTTCCTCAAATTACCAATACACAACTTAGAGTGCCTGCCCAAGAACTGAAAACGGAGTGGCTCTGACTGCTGCCTACAAAACCAGGGCTTGATTTGGGGGCTGTGATGTGATCCAGGAAAGGACTGAAGCTCTGGAGCTCTGCTCTGGCAGCCTGGTGGTGSTCAGTGTGCATGGAACTGTGGCCTAAATCACACAGGGACAGTAAATACTTCAAAGGAAAGCTTTTGCTGGTTCATCTCTGGTTCCTTTTGCTGTCATTAAGGGAGAGTCCTGCTCTCTGACAGAGGCTGGGAGTACTGAAAGTAGCTGTGCTCAGCTAAAACCAGTCTTTATGATTATGCCTCAAGTCTCTGCCTCTGAATTTCTTGTTTCTTTTCTTGTTTCTAACACCTGAAAGGCCCTTGCCTCTTTAATCTCACTCATTGTTTTCTTTATAGACCAAGCTCTCTGTGGAATGGCACCACGTGARGGTTTCCACAGATATAAATAGTTTACACTGCAGTGACAGGTTTGAATTGATCTTTCATGAATATTTAATGGGGATAAAATTTGTCAGATTAATACAACTCAGCTTTCAGAGCTGAAAAAAAATTATTTTTAACTCTCTGTGGAAAAAGCATGGATTGATTTTTGTCCACCTATTAAACTGRCTCCTAATAAAATGCAGAGATGTTTTCGAGAAATCCCCAAAGAAACTTCCAGAAGCAMAATGTATTAAGATGATGCATCMCTGAAAACAATTCTGTTTTCACAGATAAAGTAACAACTTYGGCTGTCACAACTATGAAATGTCTCTGTGACTGTGGATGCACAAAAGTTAGGATGAGCAAAGAAAGGGAAGTCCATGTACTTCTGACAAATCCTTGTTCTTGTGGTGTCCTATAAATAAAACTTCTGCAGATACATTCAAGACAGAAGTTGATTTCATGCCAACATTTTTAATCCATTTCTTCYGTGAACTTTTGCAGAGTTGTTGCAGTTATTTTCTTTTAAATGAGAAGGGGATACCATATTTAATTTCCTCCTGTCTACAGATCAATAATTTGATATTCCTCTTGACATTGGGAAGGGTGGATTTCTTTTCATGCCTCCCACACTTAATTTTAAGTCACTTCCATTGTAATAAAGAAAATTTAGAAGCATAAACCAGTGCATTTTGAACATAAATGTATGAAAAATATGGTTAAATGGTTAACCACCTCTTCTGGCCAAGTATAGAAGCGCTCACATTAAAGGTGGAATTGAACTCATTAAATGTTTTTCATATTGCAAAGTTCAGTTCTGTATCCCAAAACCAAAGCAAGCCACCTACACTTGTACGTGTTTGTATTGCACTACACACCATTAAAAATAGAGAAAACTTTATTATCTGGGTATCTGTTATGGAAATGCAGATTTTRTTCTTATCTTTGGCTCTCTGTATCCTTTGGGAAATATCCTTTCCGTTTGGTGATAGATGGGAGAATTATATTAATAGAAATAAGGTTTAGCCAAGTTATTAAAATTCTCTGAATCTTAAGTTAGGGCTGCAAATAATGCAGCAAGGCCTCTTCCCATTTGCAGTGCACAGCAATTTCCCAAACTTTGATGTGGAGTAAAACACTCACCTASTGAGCTGGGGAAGAGCTGTGGGGTTAAACATCCTATTCAAATATATTGAACTCTTTATTTGTGTTTGGAATATTTCATCAGTTCAAAAAAGAACTACAGGTCTCTGGCTGTTTGGGGCTTTTCCTCCTCCCAGTTACTCCTGTATTTTAAGTCCCATCATGTTTATCAATTAATATTAGACATGTCATACTCAGGTTTGCTCCAGTTTTATTTGWTGTAGTAATTCCACTGTAAAGTGGACTTTCTCCTAAACATGTCCCTGTATTACCAAAACCAAAAACCACTGAAGAAATGGAGTTTGCACTCTCAGAGCTGTAGAACACACATCTTAATCTTCCTCTTATTCAGTGCTCGTCTCTGCTCTGGCTGCTCCCTGCACTGAGGATGTTTCTCATCYTGGTGTATGAAAAAGGCTGGTGTTCTTTTCAGGCTCTGAATCATGAGCCTTTACAAACAAATGATCTCTGGTGTTGGCTGAGCAGGGCTGTGGCTCTGCAATAGCAATCTYCTGCATGAAGTGCATTGGCCCTACCTCAGTCCCAAAAAAGCTTCAGTTTTTTGCCCTGAGAGATTTCCTTATGGCCAGATTTGTGTTTGTTCATCAGACAGTAAAGCTGAATGGGGCTGAGGAGGAAATGTTGGGGAAGAACATTGATTTATACACAGAGCATCAGAAGGATTTGTTTCTTAGCCTTCTATTCCTATCACATATGAAGATACTCTGTTTTAGCTGTTTCTAGAAGTGTTTGATATTGGTAGCTCTGAATGTGCTTCACCCACTTTGCTTACTTCCCCATCATCCTATTGTTTTCATAATAAATTCAGATGAAGCTGGAGATAATAAATTGCTTGAAATCACCCTGTGCAGATAGCAGTATGGTGTGCCTTATGTAAGACATTTYTGATATTGTGATCTCATATTTGACATTTTCCACAGRCARAAGTCATCTCCATCCTGTCCTTGAACACAGAGGATTCCACAAGAAATTGAAGTTGGATTCCATAACTCAGGGAACTGATGTCTGGGCATCTTCTCTACTCTGTTCTTTCCTGATGGGAGGTGAAAATGCAGCTGAAATGAATCAGACATAAAAGGAAACTCCACTGTCTATTTATTCTTCCCACTTTCACCTCCTAAGTGAATGGAAATGATGAAAATCCATGGCCTCCTGTCAGTCTGAGATTGGAGGAGTTCATTCTTCCCTGAATCACATCTGTCATAGCTTGACATTGGTTTATTTAAACCCAAGCTTTGATACCATATCTGTGTAATGAAGTATCTTTGTGGTGGGCACCAACYTCTCCCCTAAACAAAGGAAACCTGCATGAGATGGAGCCAAGGCTCAGACTGGAACACAGTATTTGGAAAAACTGGAGCATCAAATTAAAATTCTTCTTGTAAATTCTAGCATAATCTGCCTCAGTAAGTTTATGAAACCCCATCTTAAAATAAATATTTTTTGTCCCCACTGAGGATCTTTTCCAGATCCTCACTCCTTTGATGCATAGAAGGCTCCTTTTAAACTTATTTATGGGCAGCTCATGCAGATTTGTGCTGTTGACACACTGACCTTTCACACAGCCTTTTCCCTGACTGCTTTCTCCCTCTGGTGTGTTTCCAGGGAACAAATTTATTTCTTTCCTTGGCTTCTCCCTYTTCCCAAAGTTTTTATTCTGTTTGAAAAACTAAGCCATTTTGGTCTTATTTYTCCTTTAATTATTCTATCAATTCTYCTGTTTCCTTGCTCTGTTAAAGTTGTTCTTCTAATGATGGATAAATGCCAGGGGTAGTCCYGGTAAGACTTTGAGAASCTCATGTTTAAAATTCAGCCAGTGYTGGTCTGATAATGATTTCCTTCTTCTTTTCAGAGAGAGTAAAGATACCATCAGTGGATATTTAGCAAAYAAAAGGTCTGCTTTTGCAAACACTGACACTTAATGTGGCATACATAATTATATCTTCTGCTGTCAGTCAAAATTATTTTTACTCCCTAAAATAAAATATAGAGTCCTTGCTTGGGGAAGAGTCTTGATCCTAGTATTAGGCCATCTTCAGCAACTTTTGTACAAAAAGATATTATTTGTGTGTATATGAAGGGATATYAATGATTTCTAGTCCAAAGTTATGGTCCTGATTCTCCCTAGAAACCAAAAGCAAGACTGTAAATCTATTCCATATTGGTTGCCTAACATATCATCCACTTCACTTTCAGACTTCCTATGAGATGTCCCATCCTAAAAGTCAATTAAAAAAAAATTATGATATGAATTTTACCCCGTTGGACATCACAGGCTGAAGTCACACAAAACCCCAGGGCAGGGGCATGGTATTTCCTGTCGGTTTGCTCTGTTTCTGTATTCTTCTTTCCATGATTACCATTCATACATTCATACATTTTTAGAAATGTATTGGGATGATTTTGGTCACCTAGTCAGCCTTTGTTCAATAGAAATGTATTAATTTAGACATATGGAAGATCTCTCAGGACCCAAAGATCAGTTGTGATACTGTCACTTCACGGCATCATAAGAAGAAGTAAATTTATTTTGTCAGTTAGTTTGGATGTTTGCTATGAAAGTGATGCTTTAAGGTTGAGCTCTGCTGTGTTCCAGGCTCTGCTGCCCAGGGGTGCAGCTCTGAGCTCACAGTCAGGGTCACTCAGCTCTGCACAGAGCAGGGACACAAAACAAATCCTGTCCCTGCTGCACACCAAGGACAAAGGGAGGTTTCAGGCCCAAAAGCACAAATAAGGCTGGGCTGAAGGGAGAAACAAGAAGGATGGGGCTTCATAACCTGGAGCTGTAATTGTACAATTAAACCCCAATGTGCAAATGGACCAAAACTTCTAAAAGTGTGAGACCTCATGACCATTTGTCCATTTTGTGACCATTTTGGGTCCATTTTGTGACCATTTTGGGTCCACCTTGGGTGTAGCCCTGGCCAGGCTCATCCTACCCTTAAAGGCCTTTTTAATAAATATCTACTTTATTCTCTGGCTCTGTCCAGTCTCTGTTCCAGCTCAGCCTTCCCAAGGCATCAGAATGATTCATTGTTCAGCTGTACCAGTGAGATTGAGCTGAAGCAGCTGGCTGGCAGCAGAGATTGTACAACTGTGGGCCAGAAAGGAAAAGAGAAGGAAGAAACTCCGTGGGTTGTGTCTTTCTGAGTCTGAAACCAGAGGTTTTTTTCATTGCAGCTCTCTAAAGGCAGGCAGGCTGTGGCCCATACTCAGCAGGAAAGTTCTACCCACCTGAGATCTCCTGTGGCAGCTTYATCAGCCAAATCACTGAATCAATTAGGCTGGAAAAGCCTAAATTAAAAATGACCAAACACCACCTTGTCAGCCAGACCATGGCACTGAGTGCCACATCCAGCCTTTCCCTAAACACCTGCAGGCACAGTGACTCCTCCTCCTCCCTGGGCTGCCCCTTTCAGTGCCAAATCATCCCTTTTGTAAGAAATTCCTGGTGTGTCCAACCTGAGCCTCCCCTGGTGCACCTTGAGACTGTGCCTTCCTGTCCCACTGCTGGTTGCCTGGGAGACAGTCTGACACTCTGGTCCTTAAAAAAGGAAAAAAGAAGCAAAAGCTCTATGATAGAAAAGTATAAGGTGAATTTATTGGGGAACAGAGTAAAATAACCTAGATCTTGCTTATTGCATTTATTTGAGACTTATCTTTCTCTTATCTACAAATCTAGAATATTAATATTGCTTGGAAATGGTTATTCTGGGTGTGATTGTTTGGAAAGCAGTAATTTTGCAGAAATTAGCTCTGTGAAAATGTAGATGCTTTGCACTATGAGTATTGGGTAAATAATTCATTTGACTTCCATAAAATTGGATGTTCAGCAAGAAGTTTAGGCCAGGTTTCTGTGTTGGGGTGTCCAGGGAATGCTCATGACCCTGACTGTGACCCAGAAAATGGGATTTGGTTGCTGCACACAGAAGCAACACATGGCACATCTCAYTGGGCTGGACACAACCACCTGAAGAAAATAGATTTATTACTGCTGAAGCCATACCCATTGACAAGTGAGGGTTTTTTCCTGAGCACTGCCTAAGATGAGACAAGATTCTTGGTTTCTATAATCTGCTGAGGGCTGGAAACTAAAACAGACCCCAGGGTCATCTTACCCTGGGTGTTTGTGTGATGTTTGTCAGTTTGGACTAAGAAAGCTTCACTTCCTTCTTTCTTTCATGGTTTATTTTTTCTTTCCTCATTAGAGGAATGTATTCATATGTAAATGAGTATATTTCAATTTCACCCACATTGTTGTATCAAAAGCCAGATGCACTATGGAGAATTGTATCTCCCTTTTCTTCCCTGTGGCTTACACCTTCATTAATCCTCTTCTACAATGCTATCTCCCTGAAATGTTCCTTCAAAACATCTTATTAGCAATGCTTTCAAATTGCATTTGATCTCTTGCTRGAGGACTATTAGAAAATTACAAGGTTAATTTTCCACAATTAAGATTTGTTGTCCTCAGTCACAGCCCTCAATCTGCTGCTCTGTCAGAAATGATAACTTCAACTCAGCAAGACACCCTGGAAATCCTGCTCCATCTGAGCTGTTCTTCCTTCTTGAGAAGCCTGTTCTGCACAGCTCCTTCTCCAAGAAGGAAATACTGGTTCTAGTCTCCATCAGTAGAAGCCTTCTTTGAATATTAGAAAGATCAAAACAATGTCAGAGTATTTAATTTTGTTAAACTTCAAAGATCATATTACTTTTATGACAGTGTTTTAATCACAGAATAAGATTTATATTAAATAAACTGATCCATTTTCAATTTAATTCAGTTTTTTGTTTGAAAAACTAAAAGAATTTTAATCTCTGGTTAGCCTCTGTTCATCAATAAATTAATTCTAMTGTTGATACATTTAAAATTTAATTTAAAAAATATTATTATGCCATTCTTTCATTGATTGATTCATTCCTTCATGAGGCAAAGTAAAAAAATACTACTACCCCTAGCAGAATATTCAGAAAAGAAGTCTAAACCATTGCTGGTATGTGTTAGCATCGAGATTATTTTTCTTTATTTTTTTCTAGTATGTCAAATTTGTCCACATAGTATTCCTTTCTGGGGAGCTCAATTTAAATTTGTTATAATTATCCATTTCTTCTTTGCTGCAGTGATATTGTRTACAGGCATGTTATTTTTAGGAGATTTTGTCCTTAAATCAAATCTGATGCCTGTTCCCTTYATGACCCCTTTTCGAGATCTTTTTTCAGCAGCACCAGTCATTCTGCAGTCTGGTGTACATGTGCTGATATTTAGCAAAGAAATATGAGCAATGCCTCCTCTGAATGCATAAAAGCTTTTCCTCAAAGTAGATATTGATACATTAAAGAACTCTGACTAGATTATCCAAGTGAATTTAACTCTGACAGAGATCTAAATGTGCTCAATTTATTTACATCTTCAATATACTTTAAATGGTAAAACCCCACATTTTGTTTAAATAGCTTTGTTTGAATTTGTGAGAGGGTGCTTTTTTGGGGGGTGGGGTGGTTCTTATTCCATGYAATCAGAAAATCATAATTGATCCTCTCCAGCAATGAAACCTGACTGTTCTGAGAACAATGTTGTACTCCTTCAAAACAGTGATGCATACAAAGCAGCTTTATTGCCTGCAGTGRAATTAATTAAGTTCTTAATTATACATGTGTTCAAGGACTTTGCAAGAATATGTACAAATCATGGTGRCACTGGAGAATCTTGAATAAAGGTTCTCCTTTGGTTTCAGCCCTGTTTTCCTGAACTTTGCTGTGAGAGGCTTGGCTGTGAGGAGGTTTGGGAAGGCAGGCACGCCGTGTCGTGAGCACAGGCACCAAAGCAGATTGCAGGGATCGCTCAGGATGCCACACTGAGGCAGCACCAGAAACCCACGTCACCTGTCTGGCACTTCTGGGGGGCTGGAAATCAGGAGGAATTGCATGCAGGCCACCCAAGCCCCATTTCCCACACTGGCACTGCTGCCCTGTGCTGGGGGACCTGGCGCAGCTCTACTCACACTCCCCATGCCACTCCCTTTCCATCTGCCTTTTGTATTTCATCCCTAAAAGTAGTATTTTTAACTTGAGATGAGTTGCCTGAAGCTGACTTTGCTGGGCTACTTAAGATAAAACATTTCAGCTCTACCTGGGAGCAAATGCTGGCATAAACCTGGCTGTTTTTTCTTAAAATAAAATAGAGCCCTCCTGGACATTTTATTGACATCAGCTGCATGCTCAGGAACAAAGATTAAAAATTAATTAAAAGGCTCTTAAATCCTTATTCAGCATTCCTTGACATGGGTTTTTGAAAGCAATTTTCATAAGTCTGCACGGCACTGAAGTGGTACAGTAATAAAATTCAGAAGCTAATGAGGAATTTTCTCTGAAACTGAAGTAATGGATTCCTACTTTGTTTAGARGTAATAGTTCATTTTAATATAAATTAATTTTAATACAGTTGGTGCCATGAAACAGTAGCAAGCTGCAAGTGACTTTACTTCCAAAACAAAAATCTGTAAATTGGAGAATGAGAACATTTAATACTTACAGGATCCTTTGAAATAATTCTGTAATACAGAATGTTTTTAAATAATTTTCTTCACCAGTAAATGTGCATTAGCATTGCATCATGCTAAGGAGAGAGAAAGAGAAAAAACAGTGATATGGATCTTTTTGTATGTTTAATGATTTTGCATAAGTATCACTTTCTATGAGTAGTTTTCCAACATTGAATGCAGCTCATCAAATATAGTAAGTATCACAGATAGAAGTTTGTCTTCAGATGAGACATGTATCTCCTTGGCAACTGACTCCCCAGTTGTCTTTGCTGTCATTTTTTGGTAAGTGAAGTRTGTCACTGAAGTCCATCCATGCAAAAAGCACAACTGATGCCTCAGAACTGGGAGGAAGGACTGCTAGGCAGTTTTTAACATTGTAGAAAAAACACAAGCTGATCTAGCCAGTGTAGTAGGTGGTTAAGATATAGCAAGAAAGCACAATGCAATAATTATCTGCAATAATCACAGAAGAACTCATACTTCTTTGGTGTAAATAAGGTACAGTTAGAATTTAAGAAACAGACTGTGTTTTGTTGTCTGTAACTTAATTATTTGGAGTTAAATCCTATGGTGGCAGCTCCTAATTTTTACAATAAGAAAGATGCCCAATTTCTATCATTTTGTTTCTGTATGGTCTGGGTTGTCTGTGAGAAAAAGAACTTGCAGGAGTTCCAAAGTTCCAATTGGAGATGTATTGTGCACTCTGTGAAAGAAGGTATTGCACAAACTAAGGAGAGGACAGAAGATGAGCACAAAACCACCTTTTTTTCTTGATCTTCACCTTGAGAAGTTTTTATTATAAGGATGAGGGAGTATATTCTTTTCTTTTCTTTTTTTTTGGGGGGTTGGTTGTGGGGGTTTTTTTCAGAGGCTAGAAAATAAAGAACATTTGCTGCTGACCTGAACAATGTGTAGAAAATGCCTGGTGCTGAGAGGTATTRCAGAGAAGCTTGGTTTGTGAAATGTCAGTGTGGGTGGACCTGAGATGATTGAAAGGAGGGATGTCATGAATTCTTCACAAAGATAAACTTGCCCCAAACTCCAGAACATTTGAGAGAGTTGTTCATCGATGGGATGAATAATCTTTTGGATTGGTGTCTCTGCTGTGTCCTATTATTGYAGCTCTGCAAACTTGAGAGAAATGGATGCTCCACGTCTCTTGGAGAGACATTTCTTTGTGAAACTTTGGCATTGCTGTTGAGCTTTGATGTTCTCTCATTCTTGCAGGTTTTTCTCAGTGCAGTGGAAAGAAGAYGTTGTTGAAATGTTTTTTTAACAGAAATCGAGACGTAAAGAAATATTAGAAGCAGGGAAATTAAGGAATCTGCAGTTCTAAGAAGAATGCCAGGAAAAAGTAAGATTCTGTGCAAGAATCTTCAATCTGTATCAATAGATACAAGAAATGTGTGTTTTGTGCTTTCCAGCACGTTGTGACAGAGGKGAGTTGCCCCCCATCTTCCTTGTGCTGCACCTTCTGCTCCCTGGAAGTTTTCCTGTTTCATATTCATACCCAACAGATGTCTCTGGATTCCTACATAGCCCTGACAACCAGCAGAGCATGCACATCTGCAGCATTCCAGGGGAGAAACACGGGGAATGAGGATCCTGGTGGTCCTGGAGTATGGAAAGAAGCATGATGGAAAGGGATTCTGCCAAGGGTAGGGCTGGAAGCATTCTGGAAGTGCAATTGTAGGAGTGCAGCAGTGTCAGGAGAGCATTTCCTCACTCAGGAAAGAGGAAGACAACCCTGCTGCAGCCTCAAGCTGCTGTTTAGGATTGAACCCTGAGATGAGTAATTAACTGCTTTAACCTCAGACAGCTAATTGAAACAAAGCAACACAGAAACAGGGAACAACCTAGGGATTAAGAAGAGTGAATGCTTTATAATGAACATATATAAAAATCAGGTAGAAAAGGAGTTTTTCACATACAATATTTGGGTTTAAAGGGGTAGCTGGGAGCAGTGGCTGTGGTAGTGAGYTAGGTTTCACTTACCATGATGTATTGCAYATTTCTGTCAGCATCACTATGGAAATATGACTTTCAGAAGCAACCAAAAATACTTGCTCTTTTAGTGAGTAACAAGTTAAAGCACAACTATATATGGGACAAAAGGCTCCTTAAAAAGAAGTAAAACTCACATTACCCATCCTAGGGGATGGCAAATGCCAGAAAGGAGATCAGAGTTAACTTTCAATCCACTGGCTTTGGGATCAGCTGAGGACCTGAGATAAAGCCATGTTTCTAACAGTTACCAGAAGGTTTTCTTWTCAAAGATCAGGTGTGCTAGTGTAAGGTATGGCAGTGTGCATACAGGGTGTGTGCTGAGGCATGACACAGATCAGTGCCTTCAGGAGAACAGATTTATGTTATTGTGGGTTTTCTCCAGGCCTCAGGGTCCAGCTTTTAGCACCAGTTGGCTGAGTCCTTCAGGTTTCTATAGAAACCTTTTGTATGAGACTTTAAATAGAGGCTCTGCATGTACCAAAAAAGTAAGGACTCAAGGATTCTCTGGAGTCTTCTTTCACCCAAAAGTCAAGTCTTATAATATTAAGAAGATCAGAGGTGCTCTGGAAGGAACAATTCTATGGTGATAACAAATATCTGCATGATTTACATCATTTTGTGATCTTAGTTTATGTTTAATACACATAAAATATCCAAAGCATATAATCTTCCCAAAAGTTTGTATGCCTCACTTCATAACATGTGAATATTAATTAATTTGTAATTTCTTTAGGGAAGATAACAATTYATTACAAYTCTGAATATTCATTAATTAACATCYTCTATAAAAGGTCARCATTATTGGCAGAATTATGTTTAGAGACCATGAGACAAATTCTGTGCCTGAGAGCATTGTCCAAACACTTCTTGAACTCAGGCAGTCCATGCCATCTTTATCTTCAAAAACCAATTCTCTGTGTCTCCCAGGATGTATTTTGTACAGCAATTTGCCCAGAAGGATGTAACTGTGCTAAACACCACCTTGCCAAAGAAGCTCATTCTAATAAAATAGAAGTAAATRAAAATACTGAGCCATGGTTCTTTGATGCCAGTTTTCCTTTTGTAAGTCTTTCTGCCCAAGTAAGTCCAGCCACCTCCAGCTTAACAAAATCTTTTGTCTCAAAAATAGATAAATAGAAAACTTATCTGTCTTCCTACAGTATTTTTTTATTAGTGAKACTTTTATCTTGGAATGTTTTTTGCTTGGATAGTCCAGTCTTCATGCAAAATGAGCTGAGGATACTTTTTTTTACCCTTGGCATGCTAATTTTGCTAAAAAGTTCAACTAACATTTTTCTTTCCCCAGACAGGTACTTTGATGTTTCACTTTAAAAAAAAACTATTTAAAAATTGAAGCTTTTATTTTCAGATTTCTGCTTCACATTTCCACTGCTTTCCAGGAAAAAGAAGTCAGCCAAAGTTATTTTGAGAAAAAGAGTAACAAGAGACACAGAAAAGTGATTATCTTCAGTTCATTTACTCACTACACCAGCTCTTGATGACAAAATTGCTACCTTCTAGAAATTGGATTTGAAAGGATYAGTTCTTTATCAGTCAATAAACTCTTCCTGCCATTTCCTGTGAAATATTGTGAATTTATTGTGACWTTATATTTGTTTGAGGTTCATTTATTTGTTTTTCTGGGGTAAATTCTTTGTCAATTTGAGTGAAATGCACAACTACAAGAGCAGGACTTGGATTTCACAGGAATGTCGTGCTATGAGATGTCCTCTGAACTAAGCAGGCTCTTCATTCACTTTGGGATTGTTCTTCCAGAAARCCCAAGGTGTTCACAGAGGCAATTTGCACATTGCTGCATGGGAGGTCCTTGGTGGAGATGAATGCAAAGGTGTTGTACCTGGAGCTGGTGGCTTCACGTGCTGCTGGCAGTGGCAAGCAAAGCCCCAGGTAAGGAAAGCTTTTTTTGGGCACTACAATTGTGGTATCAACGAAACTGGCCAAAAGAGTCACCTTTTACATATGGACCTGCCAGTTATTTCCTACAACTCTGTCAGTTATTTAAAGAACAGAACAGAATAGAATAGACTTCAAGGGACCTTCCACAATCATGTGGTTCAGTTGCAAGTTGTGGTGAACAGGTAAATTCCTGGTGTTTTTTTGGATGAAAAAGTTAACTCTGTGCTTCCCTCAGAGTTGTAGCAGCAATGGGGGGGTAAAAAGAACCATTAAAATCTGCCTAGAGGAAAAGCAGACTCAAAACAAAAACAGCTGCTGCCAGACAGCTTGGTAGTTATCTTAGCTGAGCAAATTTAGAAATACTTGTAAACTAGAACTAGTTGTAAACTCTGATCAGTTAATAATAAATATGCTGCATAACTCATGATGATTCACAGGTGCAAAATCACAGTGACTGTGCAGGTGGGGGGCCTCCTGCTGGAACCATTCCACAGTCCACGCATTTATAGCTCATGATTCCATGGACAAGGTCTGTTTAAAATAAAAGCAATAGATAATGTTGAGATTATCCACTTAATAACCACGTGTATTAAGAGAGATATTGTCAGGAGCATCAGAGGAAAAAAATTAYTTCATAGTCAGTTTTTTATTTTTGGTTTTAACAGAATCTCAGAATATGCTGAGTTGGAAGAATCAGAATCAGAAKCATCAAGTCCAGCTCCTGGCCCTGCACAGGGCACTCCAAGAATCCCATCAGGTGCCTGAGAGCATTGTCCAAACACTTCTTGAGCTCTGTCAGGCTGGTGCTGGGACCTCTTCCCTGGGGAGCCTGTTCCAGTGCCCAACCAGTCTGGGTGAAGAATCTTCCCCTGATATCCACCTAAACCTGCCCTGACTCAGCTTCAGGCCATTCCCTGGGGTGCTGCCACTGCTCACACAGAGCAGAGATCAGTGACAGCTCACCAGAGAGCAGACATCAGTGCCTGTCCCTCCACTGCCCCTCGTGAGGATGTTGAAGACCACACAGAGCTCTGACCTCACAGAACAGACCCAGTGCCCTCAGCCACTCCTCACACAGCTTCCCCTCAAGGCCCTTCACCTTCCTCATGGTGTCCTTTGGACACTCTCTGATGGCTTCATCTCTTTATTAGATGGTGGCACCCCAAACTGCCCCCAGCTCTGGAGGTGAGGCCCCCCCAGCTCAGAGCAGAGCAGGACCCTCCCCTCCCTCACCCAGCTGCTGGTGCTTTGCTTAATGAACTCAGGGGKTTTTTATTTAAATCCAGTGAATTACAATATTTTGTAGTTCTATATTGAAACAGTTAATAAAATACTTCTAAACCACTAACATTTTCAAACACTTATTACTTGATCAGTCTTGTGCATGACTTTGCATTATTCTCAGCTSAAAGGTCCATGAGGATGAATCTTTCAAACCTTGTCTGCTTAACTCATCCTCATTTAAAGACAAGATTGGATCTTGTTGAAATGCAGAGGAACTGTAGATGAGAGATCCATCACAGTGTCAAAGAAAGGGGCAAGTTAATTTGGATGAAGGTTCAAAAACACATTCTGGGGCAGGACAGAGGAGTAAAACCACTCTGTTGAATTACACGAGTTAATTTCTACGTCATCTTTTGTTCCAAATGATTTTCAGCTCTGTGATTTAGATGTTTCTGTTGCTGTATGACTGTACTTCTTTTTTCAGATGCTTTTCAGTAAGATTTTTGCCTTAATGTGGCATTTGCCATATCTCTCATGCATTATTTGGTAGATCTTTATCTTCTTCTTCTTTGTGTAAGTTGAGCTGGGCTCAGGTAGAACAGATGTGTGTACTAGAAAATGTAAAATGCCTCCATTCCAGAAAGATGCATTCACTGGCTGCTCCATGTGGTGTTCTTTCTTGGGAGCTCATTACCTGGATGGGGGATGGATGTCTCGGGTTTTAAAACAAGTCTTCACCACATTTCATAAAAAAATCCCAAGCAAATCCTTCTGATTACAGCTCTGATAACTTCTTAGCCAGTGTAACAGTCACTGAWTTCCCCTGATTTCCCTTTGGTTTGGCATATTTAGATGAATCCACTGAACTAAGCTCAATGTTCAGAATAAAACCTTACCAGCCATAGTTGCTTTCTATTTAAGCTCCTTTGGTCTTGGTTAATATGGTATTTTTTTTTTTAACTTTGTATTTTCCTTTTCAACACTAGTGGAATGTTTGTGTCTCTAAATTTTCTGAATTTGTTTAAGAGACACATACAGTGAGTGAAAATTTCTTTTTTCTATTTTACCTCCAGAATACAACTTTCCAGTGGCTGGAAAAAATACTTGAAAGAGTATTTGCTGTATCTAAAACAGGTGCTTTTGTCTGTGAGAGAGAACTACATAYAATCCAGACAGAAAAAGTCTCGAGCCCACCCCAGTGCTAAGAACTTGTCTGTCACTCCCAGCTCCTAATTAGTAAGCATTCTATTCCCAGTGAACTCTAACTGAGTTATGGAGCAGTTCTCTGCAGAATTGGARTACAATATAAGAGAGCCAGGTAATTACAAGCTTTCCAGACATGTCAAACACAATCCTGTCAGCAAGGGCTCCACARATAAGAAATCTTAGGTCTTGAAGGAAATTTTTCATTACAGCTCTCTCCACACAGAGTCRTATTCCAGGGTGTTTTCTGCATCTTTTATGACACAGATTAACTTTCTGCAGCCACTAGAGAGAGGAGATTGGATGTGACTCAAAGCATTACATATTCCTGCTAAAAAGGCTGTTAATAGTTCATATAAGAATAATACAAATTGAAACTTTAAACTGAGCTGGCTGTGCAGTGCTAATGTTTTTTGGGTTTTTTTAGCTGTAATGGCCTATTTGCTACCTACTGACTTGGCATCTATTGAGATGATTCAGAATAATATTTTATTTATTGCTGATTGCCTTGTGGTTTGTAATACTGAGCAATTCATAGAAAGAATAATCTTATCACTGTGACCTTAATAACTGTGGCCACCAGGGAAAGAAGTACATTCAGGAAAGCAGTTATGGAACTAATTTTTCWGTTGATTGTTCTTTACCTGCATCCTGTTTGAATTTACTTTTTGAAAAAGAGAAATTTAGTTTGTTTCAAATTATTGTTTAAAATCTGTTATAAGCTTCTTTATTAGCAGTACTTTTGGGTTATATAATTATTATTTAAACTGGATGCAGAGATAGGCCCAGCACCAAAGCTATGTAATATATGCATGTATTAAATGATTCATAATTCCAAACCCTGCCAAAGAGCTGAAAACTGAATTATATTCCTGGTARGCATTAGAAGGATTATTTTGCAAAAGGCAGATGTTACACATGCATGACCAGTGGCCCATGTGATGATGCAAATGATATAATAATGTGACAGTTCAGAGCAAAATGTCATGAAAAWTAATAAAATCCAATTAATCAGATCTTRGACTACGTATTGCTTTAAAATTGCATAACCAGGTGGCCTATAACAAGCCACATTTTWAATCAAATTAATGAGTCTACAGCTCAGCACTGTCATGACTCAGAGCAGACTTTCCCTACAGCACAACAACCCCCCATGTATCATTCATTAAACCCAGASCAGCCACTCTACCTAAAGCATAAGGATGTACAGGACAAGAGATTTTGAAAATGTAACCATACACAACTTCAGAAAACCCAGCTTAGTGTCATGTCCTTTAAGAAAAATCACTTAGAATGTTGCAAAAACTCAACTCCTCACCCATTCTGTGAGCATTGCGTGCATCTTCCATTTTCTTTCTATGAAATACTGATCTTGTCACACAGTGACATAATCTTAATACTTGTCTGAAACAGGAGGATTTTGAAAATATTATTGCACAAGTTTTTTTTCTTTTTCTTTTTTGTTAAACTAAGTTCAATACTGACACAAATCAGCAAATTAGCATCAGAAATCTGAGACAGCATCTACCCCAATAATGAAGCCTGAACTGAAAGAAGCAACAGTGATAGCACCATCAGTAKGAAGAAAGCTTCCCTGAAGGGTAATAATATGTGAAGAAAGAAGTAAATGATTTATGTTGAATTCAGATTTTTTTTTGTTGCCACTTTGTGCTCTCTCCTGTTTCTATTAAGAGTTTTTCCACGTGTGCTTTATGTGCCAGTCTAAATGGCTGCTTCTCTTCCAAGTTGCCAAGACCACACACAGCAATGTCCTTGAGAACATTGCAATGCTGCAGGTGCCCCAGCAAGCTGAAGATGTCACTGCTGCACAGGTGTCCCAGCAAGCCGGGCTTTGCACCTGGCCCTGGGTGAGCTCCCTCCACGAGGAGGRAACGGTGACCAACACCTCCAGCCCTGCAGCATCGCTCCCAAAACTGCTGCCTGACTCATGCTCATTCCAAAGAGTTCTCAGCTCTGGGGAAAATTACAGAATGCAGACTATTGTGGCAAAGGACTCTGTTAACAATGCCAGTGCACAGCCCAAAGACAATTATCTTTCTTGTAGGATGTTGCAGAARTTTACCCTTTTCTGTACAGGAGGATTGAAAAATGTGATATTTACACAGGCCTGTAACATGACATGGTCTCCAGAAATATGCAGGTATGAAAAAAAAATATATTAATGAAACTTTATTGTATAATTCTCATGTCACAATTTATAGGATAAGTAGATTTTTAAGGTGGTATAAATTATGTGTTTCTCTTTATCATCCTCAGCAAGCATGAAATGTGCTCTGATTTTTAATAGCATTGCAGTGGTATTAAAATGATACTTTTAATGTTTTGTTGTGTTTGGGTTCTTTTTTTTTAAACTAGTGGAAGTTTATGTTATTTAAATTTGTAAGTAACACTAGTTTAATTTTGAAGAAAACAAGTATTCCTTAAATGTGAATGGAATKATCTTCACATGGACAAAACTGCCAGTTTGTAATTCTTACTGGTTTTGTGTTGCTGAACTAGTCATCTTTTTTCTCTGACAAAATATTCTTATTTTATATGTGTTCTAAACTTCAGATTAGAAGCAGGAGTCTAGTCCCTGAATTGAATTTCCAGCTTCTATACCACATTAAGAAAATGTTATATATTTGTTTGTTTGTTTTTAAAAACAAATTAAACCAAAAAAAAGTACTTTTTCCATTTCAGCAGTACTCATCTGTTCAATTTTCTTTTGTTTGCCATTTTAAACCCAAGTTTAAATTCAGAAAAAAACCAGTTAAAAAACAGTTTAAAAAATTCAGTTAAAAAACAGAATTCATGACCCACACAATATTAGACTCTGAATTCTGAATTCATATGTTGTTAAGTGGTTTTTTATTTTCCTAGGAAGTTAAGAGATGCCTTCCTTAATATGGGAATGCTGTTGAGCATTAATACAATAATACAATAATTTGGATTATTCTCACATAAACAAATACMACCATCACATGCTTCATGGACTGGGAGAGGCAAAGCTGCCAGACCAGGATGCCTGTGGAAATGGCACTCTCACTTTGGAACTGGCACTGCTGCATTCTGACTCACTGAAGGTTTGAGTAAATGTCTTCAACAGAGGGTTTTTATAAAGTATTAGATGAGGCAAAACTTGCTTGTTTTACAGAACATTTTCAGTGTATTTGTATTTGGATGTCCAATGTTAACTCCAGKGGAAGTCAGTGGAGCAGGTCACCATAAACATTAAAGGCAATTCTTCCATCTCCTCATTCAGTGCATTCCTTTCATTATCAATGCACTGAAATTTGTGGCTAAAATGACAGAAAAATGAATGTACTGTACTTTCACAAGTCATGCTTCTAAACAATGGCACTTTCCYTCATGGGAAAAGTACAGGAGCTCCCCTTTCTTACAGGTAAATATGTTCTTAGTTTGAGTTCTGCTTAATTCTTGCCTAGCAACATTTTTTGTGTATGKTAGAAGCAATGTTGGAGAGAACCCCTCTCTTCTACCCCACACACTTTTTTTTTGTGTCTCTGTCAATGTCACTTTCAGGAAGGTTGCAATTACTTTCTTATCCCAAATTCTAATTGCAAAGTGCAGTAAACGTAGGTGGAAGAATGATGGCTGAACAGGGAACAGTATACAGAGAGACAGTATTTTGAAATGCTCTCCTGTTGTAATGAAGTAAGTCAGTCATTCTGTATTAAATGAAGAAATTTCTGAGAATTGGATCTCCCATTTCCAAAGAAGGAAAACACTGAAATTTTCAGTCTATTTTAATTTTTTCTKTTYCYTAATGAAGAAGAGTTTGTGACTGTAAGCTTCTGTGTCTCACACCATTATGCTGCTATGTTGTGGGTTCATTTCTTTTTTTATTTTTTTAATAGTATAAGATACATTATGTTCTCCTATTTCTTATTATGAATAATCTTTCCTGAATGGAACTTCATCATCATTCCAGTGCCACTAAAATAAAGGTTAGATTCTCTGTATTATAACTTCAGTGGGAAAGCTTTTATAAATTACTTTATTGTTTCACAGGCCTTGGAGAGTGCTGTTGTGGATGGCAATGAGTGTGACTCATCTGGCTATGGAGCTGGAAGTGTAATATTAAAGAAAATAAATAACAAGGCTGAAAAGAGCATTAAATGAGGAAATGAGGCATGGATGCGTGAGACAGAGGTTAGACTACTGCATGGAAGTGGATGCCACCTAATTACTTGGGAAACAGAACTTAGTGAGGCAAGTGCAAGATCATGAATGATCCAGAAGCACACCAGGATGTGCTTGGCTTCTCAAGAGCAGGAACTTTCCTTCCAGCAGAAGCTGGCTGCCTCACTGCCATTCTGCAGTGTGTGGAGGAACAGTTAGGAAGGAAATGTTGAAAAGGATATCTCTTTTTTGATTGATTTTACTGCTTTCTTATATACCTGATGTTATAAAGGAAGCTTTTGTGTTGCTCATAAGAAGCTCATCAAATTCAGTGTCAAAAAACATGGGATTTTACTACTAAGAAAAAAAAAGAAAAGAAAAAAATGCCCAAAACATGTTTAAGATTTTACTATGGAAACCTTTAACAAACTTMAGCTGGGAACTGTAATGCAAATTTTGTTGCCTGCAAAACTGATTTGAGAGCCACCCATGCAAACAGGGCAGTGCCCAGTGTCCCTCAGTTTAGCAGSAAAGGCACCACCATTCACATTTTAACCCCAAAACTGTGCATTACTTTTGAGGAGTCCCTGCTCTTACCATGCTCTTTTTTTCTCTTCTCCCCCTTGAGCTTCTATAGAAGAGGAAAAGCACTCTTCCTGCTCCACAAAGGAACATTCAGTGCACAAACTTGATTTTATTGTTTTTATCAGTGGACAATTGACTGTGAACAAAAGCACTTGTCCTATATTGCTCAGATGCATTTATGTTATTAGGTTAAAGACCACCAACACTGCCACCCTGATTTAGGCAGAAATTGCTTGGAAAATCTAACTGTATTAAACTCCACCTCCAGTAAGTTTATTTAAATAAAAATTATAATCAGGGCATTTGGGCATTCTGTTGTTGTGTAGTTGTACCAACATTGATGACAGCACTGATGTGGCCAAACCTGTAAGAGATGTTTTATAAAGAAGATTTAAATAAGGGRCCTTCAATTTAAATTTAAGATTTAAATTCAGGTCTTTCCAAATTCAGTGCTCATRTATCCTAGARAGMTAARGAYATARAGGGAAACTGCCTAATGATTTTCATGTGAAACCTTGTGAACAAGTTGTGTGTACAAAAGACACAGAGATTGATGAGGATGTGCTCATGAACATTTTGCTGTTTGAGTAAACAGTTTTTACTCTTTTACTCAAAATCTTTTGCAGTTCATTATTTGGAGAGTGTGGAACAGTTATCAGCAAATCCTACTGGGAAAATCAAGAATGAAAATTATGTGATAATTTCATCTATTGAACACATTAATGTATTAAATATTTATTAATACATTGAATTTTTTCTTATCCAAATGAATTAGAGAGAGAGATTTTTATTCCACAAATTGAATTTTGGATTTTGAAATAAGCAAGAATAGTSTGTTTAAGTGTTATGAGAATCTTTRTGTTAWYYWAAWATTATATYTCTGATATATATTTTTACAAGATTTTGTATTTTATTTACAAGATGAGCTGTGTGACAAATAATGCATTTTCCAAAGCTACTCCATACAAGCTACTGAAATATAACTAAATTTGRGGCCTTGACAGATAAAAAAGACTGATGTCTTACAGTGTTTGTTATTTGTCTTAGAAATGATGGATAATTTCCTGTAAGTGTAAATATAAATAAAACAAAATAATGGCTKGCTTTCATCCTTTTTAAAGGAAGTGGACCATTTCTAAAGGACTAAATAAATCAGGTTCAACAATGTTTGTCAAGARCTGTAAGTTAGAAAGTAAATTTAGAGACACCAAGGGAAAATACATTTTATATTAAAGTATTGATAGTGGTTTATGAAACAACTGTTTGTAAGGAAGTGGCACATTTATAGTAAAGGTCTGGATATTCTCAGGGGGAAAAATAAGGACTGATTATTAAGCTTAGATCATCTGGGGCTTGGATAGAGCAAGAACAAAGTGGCTGTCATTTCAGACATGTCCAGTGCTCAAACTCAGGCAGCATCTGAGTGGAGAACACACAGAAGTTTTACAGCCACAGATGCAGAGGATGATTTGAGTTTTGTGCCTTCTGCTGCAGTTTATGATGGCTGGTGGCACTTCCACCAGCTCAGGAGCAGTTATTGGATACAGGGATATTCACATATGATGGGGTATCTCTTCTGAGATAACCCCAGACTGTGGTGAGTGGCTGTTTTCTCACTGCCCGCGCTTGGAAGAAGGGATCAGAGTCCTTGGGTTGCAGTTTGAAGATGTTTATTTTAGAAGCCTTATCTCTAAGTTCAGTCAGACCAGCGTGGTGTTCACAAGCAGCTGGAAAAGTGAATTCTCCCCGCCCAGGAACAGCACCTGGGTTTTTGTAATCTAAATTACATTAACATTGTTTTCCTCTAAAATCCAATAACTAAAATCCAAGTCACACAGTGAAATCACACCTTTACCCAATCCTAAAAACCATCACCCTTTGAAAAGAGGAAAAGGAAGAGAAGAACAGGAAAATGTGACTTTATCACATTGATCTGCCTCCATATTTGCCCAACAATAAGAATACAGAGAAATCTAAAACTAATATCTAHACACCCAGTGATATAATAAAAACCACACCAATCAAACCCTCGTGTCATCCAAATCCTCAGACAGCTTTGGAAGCCTTCTCCACGGTGTCAGATCAAAGCCAATGTTATCTTTCAAGCAGGCTGTGAGAGCCCATCCCCCCTGTCCTGGCTGCTGCCCATCCAGGAGTCCCAGAGGGACACTCTGCTCTCCCACACACATGGAAGAATGGTTCACCTCCACTCATATGCAGGAGGCTTCTTCCCTATTCTGGCACATTCCCTGCTTTCCCTCTCCCATGGGCATTCTCCATCACCTTGCACTTCCATGTGGGAATTCACTSTRTGGTGGGAAGAAAGAGCTGGTGTGGAGCAGTGCATGTACTATAAATCCATTTCATACATTATGTAAACACACAAGGTTCTTCTGTTCTTCTTTTTGGCTCCTGCTGAGGTACTGACATCAAAACCACAGAGCCCCTGTGGGTAATCTACTGCTCATCTTCAGCAAGAGACTCACAGACAAATCCAGATTTACGAGTCCTGATTTGACCAGTTACAAAAGTTACAGAAAAAACTCAAAGGAGTATTATAAAAAAGTAAAAATTAAAAAAAAAAATTAGATAGAAATAAAATAATAGGCATGGATCTGACATGTCTTTACACTTAAGAAAATGAAGAATTGATAGCCATTCAGAATGTCCAGTTTTGAAAGGCACTATGGAATTTCAGTGAGTTACTTCTTAAAACCTGCTTTGCTCATAAWGCACCATCATACWCAATGAGTGAAATCAGAGATCAAAATTGTCTCTTTTTTAATTTTCTTTGTCTTTCACTTTACTCTTTCCTCCCTGAGCAACACAACAAAAAGCAAAGACCTTCTGACCACCCTCGACTTGATCTCTCTTCCCAGAAAAGTGATTCAGCAGCTGTAAATGTTACAGGCAGGTTCTTCTTTCCCTTTCTCAGAAACACCAGCTGCAGTAAACTCGAATGCATTGTCTTTATTATAAAAAAACATCACCTGTTCTTATGGATCTGACGTGGATGTTTTTATTTATAGAATGAATTTATGTTTCATTTATGTTTGTCTGGTATAATGGTGGGTCCTGACTTTTGTTTGGAWCAATGTTCACTCTTGAAGTCTTCTCCCTCAGCAAAAATTCCCCAAATGCTGCAAATATTCTTTCTTGTGCTCAGTAAGAAACAAGGTGTGTCCTATTAGTGACAGACAAAACTGAAATTTGTGTGCACAAATCAAAACTGATCCAAACATTCTGACACTTGGGAGCTGCAGTTAGACTCTTCCAACAAAAGATGGCACTGCTCAATTTTCTTCCAAACTAATGTCCATTCACTGAAATTAAATRCTCCTAAAAAGTTCCCTTGTCTTTGTCAGAATCTGCACACTTGGATCAGAATTTGTTGTTACCAATGAAGTAATAAAYTGGCCTCAGATATTTCTAAAAATATGCATGTTTCCACGAGGAGTCCCAGGTGGAAAAAAAACCTAAGTGCCAATAATTCACAAAATACTCTTGCAACTTGCTGAAGTTCAATTTGGAGTCAATAATTATTTTATGGAGGCAGTTTTTCTACAAATACTAACTGAAAGGAAAATAATTTCCAAGGTTGTATCAGATCTATCTTTTTGCATGCAACAGATATTAACCATTCAGATATTAATTTAAATTAGTAAAAGTATTCCTTTTCCTCAAAAGTTTCTGCTTACATTATGGCTGTACCCAAAAGCAGATATTTTAAATCTGAACTTCTCCAATGCCTTGTATAAAATTGGACAGCTCTGTGCTTTAGAGGTTTGCTAAATTTAGGTATAGGCAATTATCCAATGATTATCATAAATTAAAAATTAGGAAGACAATAAAAGGCACATGGAATTTATTTAGTGTAAAAGACAAATAGTCCCCACAGACAAATTTTAAAACAAATTTGCAACAGGTCTGTGATACCTGTTACCATGACTAAAATGTAAAAACAAACAAAAGCCAAACCCAAAATGTTAGGAGTAATTGTAACAATAACATACAAATGTCAGAAAGCCATTTAATTAATTAAGGGAATAAAACTTGAAATACATCAGCATAATGTAAAAATGCATAAAATCATGCATGTTTTTGTCATTGTCTTATTTTACTACAATCTGAAGTATAAAAATACATAAAGATAACAGATATTTCCCAAGGTACCCAGAGTGCTCTGTGTTAAGTGACACCAAAGAGGTTCTGAAGGATTTGCATAAAGAGTAAAATTCACCTCCTTTATCTTTTTTTGTTTGTTTTTAATCAGTTGTGGGGAAGTTCCTGTATTTCAGAAGTTGCATTTCACGTGTTTTCTCAGTCTTCTTTTTGGGTTTATTTTCTAAAAATACAGTGATGCTGTGCTTTGAGAAACACTCTTCATGCTCTTTTTTATCCTTTCCATGCTTCCCTCAAAAAAAGAATTATTATTATTATTATTATTATTATTATTATTATTATTATTATTATTATTATTATTATTATTATTATTATTATTATTATTATTATTATTATATAGAAATAAAATTGTTAAGTGAGAGGTTCTATATTTCCTAAGAAGCTTCTTCAACGTGACAAATGAAGTATTTTAGAAAGAAAGAATTTCTCCAACCATGAGAATTTATTCAGAGCACAGTAAACTCCCCAGAAATAAATGCCCCCCCAATTCTGGTGGGCATCACTTTGAATAGAACCAGCAACAATAGCTAGGAAACCTAAATAAAACAGGGAAGAAAAGAAACATGACTAAACTGTAATCTGTAATTCAAACAAGATTGTGGAAATTTATGATAATTGCTCTATAGCAATTCAAACAATGAAACAATTCCATTTCAGAAGGGCAATAATGAATTTTTTATTGGCAGAGGAGTCCCTAGCTCTTATATGTAGCTCACTAGGTCAGTCTCAGCAGCAAATAGGACAATGATGCATTGATAAAAACTCATCATTATCCTCATTGGGTGGAAAGAAAACGGTGTTTTTACAGGTCTAGGCCCATTTTCACAGCAAGAAATCACCTTACCTCATTAAAAATACATTAGCACTTTGTTTATCTGCTCAGGAAGAAGGGGTTTAATGAGATTCATCTTAAATTACTGTTTTGAGAGAAACAGCAAATTACATAGTACACACATATGTCAGTATCAATGCAGCAAATTAAAAAAAAAAAGATTCAACCAAAGGAAAAATACACATAATCCACTAAAAATCAAGATGCAGAAATCACTACCTTGTGCCTTTTATTCCCCATTGTGCAGGTAGAACTTGTTCTAATATGCCTGTCTTGGAGCTGGGAATTTCTCCAAATGTATACACTAAATAAATTCGATTTTTTTTTTGCTCCACCTTTTTCTGGCTTGTGTCAAGCTCCAGGTGAGTGGCACAGTAACCCCCTCCCAGTCCTGTCTCTGAGCTCTTTGCCCTTCCTGTGCTCTTCATCACTGCAGGGCTTTCTCTCTTCAAGCACATCATGGCTGTGTTCATTCCAGCTGGAAATGGAAAGTGTAAGTTCTCCCAAGGGACTCTGCGGGAAGGAGCCTTCCCAAGGACTTTTTGTTCCATGGGGAACCCCTCTGAGTCCTGTCACAGCCCCAGCWGCCAAGCCTTCCCTAGAAATGACCAAACAGGGGCTAAACTCAGGAAATTCCAGTGATTCTATCATACCTGAGGTACTGCAAACATTCAAGTTACTGCTGAAGTTCTTTTGGAAGAAAACCCAAATACAGAGCCYGGTTTAGGGTAAATCTGGGAGGAAACCTCCCAAATGGAAGTGTCTTTGGGAAGCAAGCTGGAACTGCCTCTCCCTCCTATTGGTTCGGGAAAAAACTTCTTTAGAGATGAGTGGAAAAAAACTATTTATTTAACAAAAAGAAAGTGCTTACAAACCTAGAAATTAATAATACGGAACAATAAAACTTGGCAAAATTGAGAGAGAGTCCTTGCCGTGGGAGCCCGGCTTGCTCAGCCTTTATCAGTTCTCTCCGGTGCTGGAAGATGCCGGCCTGGGTGGCCCACCGGTGTGGACTCGCGGTGCTCTCGCTCTCTTGATCTTTCAGTCCAAGAGCAGGTTTAAACAGTCCCAAGAAAAAAGGAAAAAAAAACAGTCCAGGGAACTTCTCTGCCCTAGCCAGCTAAAACTGACTAAAAGCCAAGGAGATCCCTGACACCGCTTCAGACGAACAGTCCAGGAGCTGGAATGTGGAGGAGGAGCTGCTTCTCTCAAAACAAACTCCGCGCTTCTCTCTTCTCCCCCTTTGCTCCAGGAACCAGTGTTAAAGCTACAGAACACAATATCCAACACAGACAGAACAGACCATTTGGGGATAGAAGCATCATACAGTCACCCTAGGACAGAGTGACAGAAGAGAGCACGAGGAAGAGATTGGATGTGAGCACCAAGGTCAATGCACAGCTGTGACAAAAGGTCAGCCCTGCACTGAGTGTGAGCAGCAGTAAACTGAATTGCAAACTTGCCCACAACGACTTCAAAATGCATTTGGTTCTTTATGGGAGGGATGTGATTTTCCTGGCGTGCTGCTCTTCCATGATTCTGCCTCAGCAAGTGGAATGGTGCAGAAATTTTATGAGGTTTGTGTTTTGCAGATGTCTTCTCAAAGGTTTACATTCTTTCACCAATGGCATGACAACAATTTGCAGTTAAAGAAGTCAAAATTTCACCCAAGTATTTTTTTTTTAATGTGCTGATTATGATGTATTGAAAATAAAAAACTACTGTTATATTTTTATTCATAAAGTGGACATTTTYAACACAGTGTGGAGATCATGAAGGTATTTCAGGTAAAAGTTTTATTTAATTTTATACAGAAAAAGAAAATATTTTAGACTTCATGAAAATCTTTGAGACCACCTTAATTTCAAAATATCCAATAATCAATGAAGCTGCCTCACCATATGCCTAAAAACATAATTATGTGTTCCTTAAGATGTCAGCAAAGCCCATATGCTGAGAGGCGAAGCACAATGCAGTGTAATAGAAAGCAGATTTGAGAGTAAAGAATCTCTGCTCTGCAGCCAAATTCCTCGAATAAACCTGTGGTCTCTTATCTTCAGGCTCAGTCATGTGCTGGGGTACTGCTTGCWGAACCCAGTGCAGGTAATTAAGAATGTTGAGTAAGTGATAGGATCTCTCATTTGGGCAGTTTGAAGGCTGCTGCTGCTTGTCACGAGATTCACAACTCTGCTAACCAGAAATTACAGGCTTGAACACGAGCTCTACCTTCCTTTATGCCAAAATAGCATCAGGCACGTGGCCAGAATAGGGAAAAAAAGTCATTATTCTCATGAAACACTGAGCACTGTGTTCTTCCAACMAACCCTTTTGCTCTGGGAAGGATCTATCACAAATATTTGTTAACTTATGAGAGGAGAAATCATTTTAGCTCTTATCCCATCTACTGCAGCTCCTTAACTTCAGGAGCTTGGCTTTATACTTGCCTTSCAAGAAGCACCTCCTCTTCTTTGTACCATATGTTTTGGCTTGCATACAATATGTTTTTTATTTTATCAGGAAAGATCTTGGTAAAATCTGCCCTGCCCCTGATGATTCCTGACCCTGACACTGGAAAAAATTTCTATTTTTTTATCTCTGCCCTGACCCAGCCCTGTTAAATTCAAACTTTATACACATCATCTAGGTAATTAGGGCAAATTTGGCAAAGGCCTTCCCTGTCAAGGACATAAATGAGGATTTAGATGCCCATGTCTAAGCCCACTGCTTATGAGCTGATACCAACTGCAAGGAGTCCTTGGACTCATAAGGATCACAGATGACAAATGCCCATTGTGTCCCAGCAAGTMTGGAAGGAAATAAACTTCAGCTGCACTGTGTGTTGCTGTTTGTGGATGCATTTTGCACACAAGTCATTGGAGAAAGTATGAAAGCAAGGATAAAAATCCAAGAGTCCCTCTCAGGAGCATGTGCCAACACTTGCTATTGTAATATTGTTAAATAGATGAGTAAAATCCAGTCCCACCCTCTGATAGATGAAAATTGTAGGCACCTGAATAAGTGGGGTTTGGACCATGATCGTGAAAAAGCCAAGAGTTTAATAAGAGACCATAAGCAGAAAAAGGTTTTCTGAGCTGAAGGGAAAAAAAAAAGTCATTTGATTTGCCCAATTTGAGACATTCTAACTGTGTTCTACAAGAGTATTGGACTTGTAGAATAGGAAGAATACAGTAGGAATTCTCTATTCCTACTAGAAGCAGTATGAAGGAATAACAGAAAATTTCTGAAGCAAAATGTGTTCCTCATCTTTTGAACTTATAAAATAAAAACAAAATTTACCTGGGTTGCTAAAAATCAAAGTCCACACTCTTTAGTTTGACACACATTGGTATCATATAAAAGCTTTTTATCACTAAAAACTTCCTGAAACTCTTCACTTATAGAGAATATAACATTCTTTCAAGTTTAGGTTAATTTAWTGGAGCTAGGACATTCTTTGATAAAACAATTTTAATTGCTTCAGTATTTATTTCAAACATTATGCTGTCTAACATTCTTGGACACAAACCAGAAATATTAATAGTATAATACTATTTAAAATAGTATGAAAAAATAAATATAGTCTTCTTCCATACTTTTAAAATTTTAAAAAATGAATTATATCAAAAGTAATACAGAATACAGTATTTAGATTGAAATATGCAAAAATAAATTCAATTTCTAGTGTTCACTTGAAAAAGGCAATTAGGAATCAGTATCTATTTCCATTAAATGCAATTTCCATGTGGTAAATTTGTAACTTTTTCTTGTTAAATAAGGATACTATAAGAGTTTGGAACCCTTAACAAATTATGTGATTCTGATTTCTAYATGGTCAAAGAGAATTTCAACTTTAATTTTTATATTTTCTAAATATTTACTTAAATACTTATAGAATTTTATCATCTTATAATATTCAAATATTTAAAAATTAATCTTCATTTATTGTTGATGTTATGACCTCTCATATTCTTAAATTTAGTGTTGACTTCTATCATCTGAATAGAGGACCTTGGAAAAAAAAGGAGATAGACAGCTAGATAGATAGATAGACAGATAGATAAGATATATATAAAAGGGAGGTATATATGAAGGGTCTTGAAAGTATGTAAAACAAGAAGTTCATATGTTGAGGTTTCACAAAATTATTCCTGTAGTTTTGAAGACATTTGAAGCCAGGCTGTGACTTTCAGGCTGTATGAATGTAAAGAATTTATCAGAAAGCAAAGAAATATCAAATGCTCCGTTCCCCCTACCATTATGGCTGTAAGACCTGCTCTTTCCTAGTAAAAAAAATTCAGGTTTTATTATTCCAGCACTGCCTTAAAAAGAATTAAATGTTATGTAGGTTCTGTCCTACCCAAGCTGCCATTTTGGAGCTCTTTAGGAGAAAGGAATTAGAGGATCCTTCTTTCAGGTCTTAACATGTAAGGATATTATCATGTCTTACATGATTTTTTTTTTTAACCTGGGCTCTTTGATTTTCTGACTGCAYGACTTRAAATAACATTTTTCCTCTCTGTTTTACACTTCACTCCTCATATGGAAAACATATTGTGTCGGGGTTTTTCATGTTGCCTCTCATTTAACTGGCACCTGTTTCTAATTTCAGTAGTGGGGATTATAAACTGCTAAAAAAACCTTAAGCAGATGTGAGTTTCATTTTCATGGTGAGAAGACAAACCTGGCCCAGACATGCAATAAAATTCCAAGTGTGGCAATGGCCATTCTTTTCTTTCTGTTCCATCTGATCTATGCAAGGCATGTTTTGCAGTGRATTTTGTTCATTCTCTTAAAAACTCATTCAAAACAAAGGTTTTTGAAGACTCATTTGGTCAAATTCATATTAGGTAATGAATGAAATTCAAGAAAAAAACTTTACTTGATGATGACATATAAGGGATATTTGGATAATGAGGGAGTTTTTTTGGTTGGTTGTTTGTTTGGGGGGTTTTGGGTTTTTTGGTTGGGGGTTTTTTTGGGTTTTTGTGACTGCAAAATGAAACAAAATAACCAAAGAGGAATAAAAATTCCACACATTTAAGGACAAAGAATTAAATCCCCTGTTTGGTAATGCACATTTCATCTAGTTTTAAAAATCCGGTTTGTAAAAGCACTTTAAAGTACTGTTTGTAAAGAAAATCAGGCCTAGTAGTTTTAGTGAGGTTTCAATTTTAAAATTGTGTCCTCAGGGTTGTCCTATGGATGCTCTGGGAATTAAAACAACAGTCCAATAAGTGACTCTGGTCCAGACTCAATTTCAAATTGTGTCTTTTTCATAGACTTCCCATGACTGACAAAYCTCAGACAAGCCTTTCTATCTAGATTAGAACTCCACATCTAAAAATAATGCAAAAGGATTTTTTGGCATTTCTGTTTTTGGGTTGTTATTTTGTGGTGCCATATTGAGGCCACACTCGGAATATTTTGTACTGGAATGGTGATACTTCTGTCCTGGTGATTAGTCTTTAATGGTAAGACACACTTTCAGATATTTTGGGGTAAATAACATGGAAGGATGGGCTTAAGGTTTGTTTGCCTCCCTTATCAYCCACAACTTCAAGAAAAAAAAATCCAAGAGGAACCAGCTGGAAAATATGGAGTTACTCAGSTTCAAAATTCCACATTCCACCATTTTTCTTGTCCTCCTGTCTACCTCACCATTATTCATCTGCACACACATCAAAATGCTGAAGAGTCCTCACTATGCAGGTTTTCTTTCTGCCTTTAAACATTATGCTTGCTCACATCTCCAATGCTGCAAGGATCACCCAAAAGGATTAAAAATTCTTCRTGGCTGAAATTCCTTTTCATGAACAAAATACAAATACCAGTACAGGAATTTTGTGTGATGGGTAAAGTGCTTTGGTGCTTTAAAACCCAGCTGGAAAGTTACACCCCACTMAAGCTGCTCCCTTCACCCCCTCCCATTCTGATAAAGAAGGAACAATAAGGAGAGATTGTAAAYTGGAACAACAATTTACTACAATCACAAAAACCACAGCACTACCCATAGCAAAAAGCACACAAAAGAGAGGGCATTCACCATGGGGAACCCAATCATAAACATTTATTTATTAATTATTACCAGGAATAACAGTGGTCTCCAGACTAAAGGCAATAGGGTGAGGAGAACTCTTGTGTCCTGATGCTCCTTCCCCCAAATCTGGAAAAGAGCCAAGAACCAGGAAGCAGCAAWCCCATTTTGGGCTGGCTCAGTCCATCAGGGTGTGCCAGGCTGGGTTTGGCAGCTGGGCAGGATGGTCCCTGCCCCATTCTGGGGCTGGCCTGTTCCTGCCAAAAGCAGGCTCCAGTGATGACATGGATGGCAGGGAATTAAACAGGGCTAGAAACTCAGCACCCCTTTYTCTCTGCTCCCAGAAGAAATGCCCCATGAAATCTGTGACAACTCTTTGTACTTGATTTCAGTGATCAGCAGTGATTCAGTGCAGTACCTCATAAGGGATGCACGTTGCTGCTGAAAAGACACAACAGTAATTGAATGTTGTGGCTAAAATTATAAATAAATAAATAAATAGAATTCCACAAAAGAAGTTCCTTTGTCACAAATAAGTAAAATTTCTTTCTCTTATTACAAACAGCATTRTTCCTAGTAAGGAAAGAGGAGGAACAGAGTCACAGTAGAATGCTCCCTATTGTAATTGTACATGTCAAACTGCTGCCCATGACAAATTTTACTAGGGGGCATTCTATACAATTTCATAGCTGTTTGAGCTGAAGRCAATTGGCAAAAAAGAAATATATCTGCATCTACATATTTACAAGTCCCTTTCTCTCTCCCCCATGCATTAACAGCCTGTTCCAGAAGCATTCCTGATGGTTCATTCCTGTGCTCTCTCATAGCTCTGTGCTCCAAGGGGCTGTCATGATAATGACATGTACTGATGAGCCTCTAAACTAGAAACAAATTGCTCCAGTCCCTCCCTAGGACTGGCAAAAAACAGAGCCAAAGCAGGAGGACAAGGGGCAGTTTGCTTCCAGCCACTTTCCTTGGGAAGCTTGCAGTGGTCCTGTGCCTCAAATCTTTGTAGTTTACCTAAGAGTGTAAAGGTGCTACTTAAACCCTTCTATATAAAGCTGAAATGTATTAGAGCCCTCTGATTGTCTGGAGCATAACTCAMTACAGACTATTTATAAAATATAAAATGTTCATATAAGATTTAATGTACCTTTTATTAATGATCTCCTATTAGAGATCTACATAAGTCAAAAGTCAGTGGTAACATCTTGCTGGCCAGTAACTTTYAGTAACAGCAGAAGTACCTGTGTCTACAAAATAGAAAATTTTTAGTTCTATTAATAGTTAGGGAATAAATTTGAATGTAGCAAAAAATGCATGTATTTGAAGAAATGTGGGGTTAGGTCCCTTTCTCCTGTAAGAGAGCAAAGGAATACAAGGCAATAAAATCTCACTGAATCTTTTTTAAAGATTTGTATCACTGTAAAACACACTGCRAAGTAACTTATTGATAAATCCACAAACTTGTCAGTATTTACTGACATCCTTTCAAGGTCTTATACAGACAATGTAGTGTCAACAGTGGATTTCAGCAACATTGAAGAAACACTGTCAGAAATCAAATATGTCTTTGACAATCTCTTCTTTTGAAGTAATCTCAATGACACCTCATCTTGCTTTGCTTGTCCAACTCAAGAACAACTTGATCTCAAGTTGAACTTTTTTAAGAAGAGAAAATTGAATTGATTCTATTAGGTAAATAGCTAAGAATCTCTGAAACATGGTAGTTTATTTGTTTATATTAAGTCACTGTGGCTTTGATTTGGTGTTATCTCTTTTTTTTTTTTTTTATGTATACCCATTCTYTCAGTTCTAGGAAAGCATTGAACCAGTCTGTGAYTAGTTTATGATTGATCACTRAWCCTCTACARTGGAGWSCACCCAGGGGATACAGAGGAAGCTGATATGCTCCTGGAGCTCTGGGAAAAATGGAAGAAGAGACCACAACAGTCAGGAGAATGAACTCAGCTCAGCACTGAGGGAAGCAGAGGGTGGCATTCTTTCAGCTGAGTGGAATGGGTTGTGTCAAGGTTTCTGTCTGAGTTGATGAAGCGGATGAGTTGGCACACTCACGTGGGGAAGGGACTCTATGTCTCAAACCTCCTGTATTGTGATTCCACTGTCTGGTGCAAATTCTTGTGTTCTGTGAAGAATAATTTGCTCATGTTTGTGATTTTAGTAAATTGTGGTTCCACTCTGCTAAATCAAAATCCTGTATRATCCAAGCATCTACAAACAAGAAAACTCTTAATTAAACATTGAAGCACCCATGTGTGACATGACTGGAAGAACCCAGTTAGAGACTCTTGGAGACTGACAGAGTTAGAACAGCTTTTTACCTCTTTGACAGCAAGACTTAGACTTTTTATTATCTGAAAATTAGGGGGATTTTTGCATCAGAATGATTAATTCCACAGAGARCTCTCCTGTTCTTTTTGGTGAAAGGGTGCCATACTGATCTCTGTTTAGCTGGAATTAGCCTTCAAGTTGTGTGTAGAAGACAGGCAGACCATGCTAAGTGCCACATGAATCACAGTCCTTCATTTGATTGCAACATTTTTAGGCATACTATTAAAAAATGTCAGATTTGGAAACCTTTCGTTTGACATTTATCTGGAAAACCATAATGTAACTGTATTTAAATGTCAAATGAGAATAAAGCTGTATTCTTATCTGTATAAATATCAAATGAATGGTTGTCTCCTCTGATATTTGGGGTTCTGAAAGGGTAAAGATCAAGTGAGGTGSATCCCCTGACAAAGGCTGGGATTCTGAAGCAATACCTCACACCTGCATCCTGAGATTWGTTGCCCTGAGTGCTCAGTGACGTAGGAACAGAATCCTTCTGAGGCAGCTGTGCCATAGCCAACCTGCCCTTTGTTCTCATTTCCTTCCCCAAATCCTGCTTGTACATGGTGTGATTTGGAGAAGGGAGCTGAACTCAGGTATGGCACTTTCCAGGTGAGCACTCCAATCACTGAATTATTTTATGTCTTATAGTTTTCTATCATTTTCACATTTGCTGAAATAGTGTGGCAAAGCAGAGTCAGAAATTAAATATATTTGAATAGGGGCAGTAAAGATACAAATTAATATATCTAAATTGTGTGTGACCCTCAAACTAACAGGTCTGCTTTTCCTCAGGTACCAGCAGAACAGAATCACTACCCAAGTAAATTTTTGTTTAGCCACCCCATACTGAAGAACGTTATTAGTCTTCATTATTAGTCATCTGAATAACTAAATGGGTCTAAAAAAAAAAAAAAGCAAATTTGTTTTTCAATACCTAAATAGGTCCAAAAGTCAGTTTGCCCATGTATAACAGAATCAGCAAATCATGGCATCAATTAGGGTGGAAAAGACCTCTGAGATCATCAAGTCCAAATTTTGACTGACCATTATTACCATGTCAACCAGACCATGGTATTAAACACCACATCCAGYCTTTTCCTGAACACCTCTGGGGATGGTGGCCCCACCACCTTCCTGAGCAGCCCATTCCAATGTTTACCAGCTCTTTCTGTGAAGAAATTCCTCTTAATGTCCAGCCTGAACCTCTCTTGTGCAGCTTGAGACTGTCCCCTCTCATCCTGTCACTGATGTCACACCCCACCATGCTGCAGCCCCCTCTCAGGCAGTGGTGGGGAATGTTAAACTCAACCCTGAGCCTCTTCTTCTCAAGTTAAACAGCCCCAGCTCCCTCAGCTGCTCCTCACAGCTCCTCCAGCCCTTTCCCAGCTCTGTTGCCCTTCTCTGGACTTGCTCCAGCYCTTTTGAAGACTGGAGGTGAAGTCTCACCAGTGCCCAGGTGCAGGGGACAGTCACCTTTGTAGTCCTGCTGGCCACACACTCCATCCACAACATAAATACATCCACAGCCACAACTAAATGGCTAAGAAGAAAACAAATCCAAAGGACCATTGTCCATAAGTGCATATAGCATTCCCAGGGAAGGTCCTAAAGGTATTGGTGGAATTCCCAAGGCYATTATAAATCTGGAATTGTTGAGATTTGCAGCTCCAGTTGCTTGTTCTCTTATGCATTCTAAATGCAGACTCTAAACATTTTAAGAATTGTTATTTGCAACACCTGTTTCAAGTACATCAACCTGCTGTAATTATATAGTTAAGGCATCGAAAGAAAGCAGAATTCAGGAAAAAGGCTGCTGTATTATCTCATTCCCACTGGAGGGAAAAAAGAAAGAAAAACAAACCAACAGAAATTGCCTCCTTGCCTACCTGGCACATAAATCACAGCATGCCTTTCCCACACACCCCCACCTTCAGCATTTCCTTTCTGCACCAGCTTCTCTGCCACTCACTCACTCAATCAGGAAACAGGATTCCTTTTACATTGCTGGGACTGTGTTGTCTGGGAAGTCATGGAAGTATTTGGAATCTACAACAAATGTCCAAATCCCTTGTCTTGAGCATCTAGGGCTAAAGCAGGGCTCTCCCTGCAGCCTGCAGGCAGCAAGTGGCATCTTCACTCCAGGCTGTGCCAGGAAGCTGCTCCTGGGAATCCCTACCCAGGGATCCTTACCTGTCCCCAGGACAGCATGAACATTAAACCACACAAGGTATTCCACCAGGTGACAGGGAGTCTGAAATTCAATTATGTGATGCTGCCTATAAATACCCAAAGCTGCTTGCAATTTCTTATCTTGAGTCTTTACCTAAAAAAAAAAMCCCAAAAATCCTTAATTCCACTGAAATGTTACTCCTGCACAAGCAATAGAGTTTAGATTGGATTTATTCAGTCAGTAAATACCTTATGCTGTACTTCTCAAGCAAGTGGTGAGTAAGAATGACATAGAGGGGCCTGTATATGAGCTGGAGTCTCTTCTTCCCCAGAAGAGATAGAGTCAATTCAACTTCTTCCTCCCTTCCACTCTGCAAACACAGGAAGATGTGTGAAATGAACAAAGTATGTGTATATAAGCATGATGGGTAAAGAGTGTTGATGTTGAACCTGAAATGAAACTAAGGAAAGCATATGAAGTGTGAAACATATGGCRATGCATATGTATGAAGTTTGGATCAGGATATGCATCACAAAATAGTAATAGGTTTTTATTCTGGGAGAAGAGAGTGATAAATCAAAGGGGAATGAGAACCTCACACTAAAAACAAGAGAAGTTGGAATCTCCTTCCTCTTAGCTGTTTGGCATTTCCTCTTGAAAGAAGCGGAGGAAGTATTTAAATATTTTATAACCTTCATTATTGGAACATACATCTCTTTATTACATTTTTGGAAGCATGTGTTCTATTTGAAATCAGTATGGATATATAAATATTTTTAGGAGATGATTATTCTCTGTATGTAGGTGGAGAAGAACATGGAATTAGTGAGATCTTGCTTTCATGAGTAACAGAGCAGCTGGCACTACCCCTCCCTTCCCTCCGCCTCCCTGGCCAAGGGAAAACACCTCATATCCTCAACTTTAATTCCCAAAATAAAATAAGAAATGGCTTTGGCTTTCCTCTTTCWATCTTTTTCTCCAGGTAATATTGAGATTTCATCTGCCATGTTTGCAATTCCTTTACCAAGTCGTTGCTGAAATGGAAAGTGCAAAAAGAACAGGGCTATCACGGAACTGTAGAAAACAGAAATTTTAGTCTCCTTTCCTGTCTAAATATCTGATTTGTCATCACAGACATTTAGTCATAGGGACTAAAAGTGTTACCTAATCTTCTGTACCCTTAACACATCCAGGTTCAGATGCCTGATAGGAGGAGCAGGTCTTTATCAGACGTGTGCAGCAGAGACCTCACAGCCATGAGGGGTGGGTACCACTGCCAGGCTGGGGCACCTCAGTGCCCTCTGGCCTTCCTCTTATGTATCCACACAGTGCAGGTGGAAATGAAAATGCCCACTGCTGGGGCTGAAAAAAGAATATTCTCCTCAGTTCAGGCAAGATATAAACTTCTGTCAAAGGGCTCAAGTCCAGGAMAGCCACTCAAGAGCATTTGTTTGGAAAAGTCTTCCAAGACTTCTTTATCCCTTCTCTGTAGTGACATGTGGCAACAGAACAGCTCAGGAGATCCTATGGCTCTAGTTKAGCCAGATGAAGCCTTGCTACCTTTACATCTCTTTTTTTTTCCCATATATTTAATTTTAGGCACTCAAGAAAGTTCAAAGTTTGTATGATTCAGTGGACCTCTTCTGTTCAGCTTGCCTCTGTACCATCTTCCTGGCTGCACATTGTGTTTGCTTATGTTAAAATAACCAGGTTTGATGGAACAGCACTGAACTTTTGCACCTGAAAATCTGGCCCAACATCTTCTCTAAGAAACCATTTCTCTAAGAAATCAACTTTCTAGAAAATCATGGACTCCTTCTCTCATTCTTGCCAATGGATAACAGAAAAGGACAATTGCTTAAGTGTACCAGGAAGAAAAAGAAATATTCAAGATACAGAAAAGGTTTGAGATAAGATGAAGTTGAAAGTAGAATACAATCAAGCAATAAAAAATAATCTCATTCTATTATGTTTGGCCAATTAATTTTACTCGAAGTCTGTGACTTCTGGAGTGAAGTACCCATAGTAAAACTGATCATGTTTGAAATTGCAGTGTATTTTCTAATTGCTTATGTTATCACATAATTCAAAACATTTGGATTTTTTTTTCCCCCAAAGGCAAACTGTACATAATTCAGGCAAATAGAGTTAGCCATGAAGTCCTTAAGGTAGTTGAGTACTCCATTTRAAAGCAGATAAATAGATTTATCTGCAATTTAACAGACTGGGAACAATTTGCTATTTTCTTGCTTGTTTGACATAAAAGCCTTAACATTAAATATAATCACAAATTAAATTTAAAACTGGATCAAACCATTAGACAAATGTGTACYATAAAATTTCTGCTTTACTCATCTAATATGTTTTTAGAAAGATCAGCTGCCTTCAGAAGGATGAATCTCAATTTTGAATGGCCTGTACACTTTGGAGTTCTGATGCAGGTTTTGCATTGGCTCCTTGTAAAGACTATCACAAATTGATAATGAACAGTGTTTGGAATTTTCAATGCTATCACATTCACTGCTCTTTGAAAGCTTGGATAGCAGCCATGGAAATCTGCAGAGAGTGAACTGCTTCAACATGTGCTCTGAAAAGCCTCCAACACTTTCGTGTCTGCTAATTCACAATTAAAAAACAATAAAATTGTAGGATTCAGATTAAATAATCATTTCAGACTTGCCTTACTCTTCTCAGTAACTGACTGGTTAAATGTGTTGTCCTCGCTTCTGGGCCTTTCCAGGATTGTCACAGCAGCTGATCTGGCCATCCCTACTGTCCCCCCTTTCTCTTATGTCACCTCCCARRAAAAAAAAAAAAAAGCCCAAACAACAGACAAAATCCAAAACCTCAGCTACAACACATAATGAACAAAAAGTRTKTTAATTGTACTTTCTTTTTCCTCCRATTTGTTTGCACTGTGCCAAGCCTTTCATTTGTAATCTTGAGACTTYTGGAGGTAAGGTGCAYGACTTCCATATTTGTACAGCTCTGAAAACAATAGGAATTAGACACTGATTAAGCCCTAATGTCATGTAAGTACTTTATCATCACTAAACAAATACATTTGCTTGCAACTAAGCAGGATGATTGAGCAACAACATTGAATAGAACATTTTACATCCCTGATAACTGGCATGTTAAACAAAATGACACTGATATAAATCTGGAATGATCCTATTATTCTGAGTGGAGTTAATCCTGACTGATATAAATATTAACTAAAAACAACAAAGCCCAGAATCCAGAGGGAAAATAGCATAAATGTATTTCAGATATGCATATTTATTTTGCCCAGGTTGTGGAACAGTCTCAAGGCAATTCTCTAGAATGTGAAGCCCTCTGATAATCCTGCACTACTGTTTACTTCAATTTTAGAATAGTTATTTACTGCCTTTCAGCAGATGCACATGTTAATTAAGTTGATTCTGATGAATATATTATTTATATACCCACATTACTAAAAGGTCATGAACCACAAACTTCTTGCAATTTTGATTTCAAGCTATTTATTAGACATGGCACAGAAAAGACCTGGCTGCTGGTGGGAGAAGTGTCACCTTCTGGTCATTGGAACCCAATTATGAAGCATGTACATGCAGAACATTCCAAAATAGCATCTCTGTCMCTGTGGCTGCATTTCATTTTTGTCTCCACATCGTTGGATTCAGTGTGACACAAAATGAATCGCATCAAACTTTTGTTCCTTTTTCTCTCATTTCATGAGGCAGCCCAGGAGTTTCCTGCTCAAGGTGAGCTGGAGCAGTGAGTGCAGATTTTCCTGAGTGTCCCACAGACACGTAAGTCATTTGGTTCATATGTGGGTGGTCTTTGACTTATTCAGCTGGCTCTGTTATAGACTCCCAAACACATCCAGCACAATTAAATAGATGCACAGTGTGGTCTTTACAAAATACCACTCAGCCATGTATCCTGCAACAAGCAATTACAAGTCATCTTCAGGGCACTGATTTATTCCTCATCGCCCTACCGATTTAATGACCTTATGATTTATACTGATTATGGAAGCCTCTCCTTGGCAAGCAAAGTAATTATCCATCAATCTCAAATTCTTTAAGGGAAGAAAAATGTTTATTTTCTGTCTGCATAATAAGTTTTGTGTCATTTTTAATGCCATGACTCCCACATGCAGTGAAGATGTATGTAGGAACTTCCAATGTCTCACAGAATGTCAATTGTAAATGCAATTTGACAACAGGCTTAGCTCCCATTGTCTGATTGTTTGGCATTATATAATGAAGGTGGTTGAGTTGTCTGCCAGGAAACCCATGCATTATCCCAGGATAAAACAATGAACAAATCCTGTGGCTCATCAGGCCCTGCAGAAAATCCTCAGTAAGAAAAATAGCAAAGATTTTAAGAACATTTACATGGCAACTKTTCAAAGGGAGCTGGAGGAGCAGCAGGACAGATCACGCCTCAGCACAAAGGGGAGAAGCACATTTCACTGCCCCTTCTGCAGCTGCTGTTTCTGTAATTGTTTGATTTAGAGTAAGGTTTACAGCTTACTGTTTGTGAGTTTATTTTGGAAGGAAATAGGGTTTATTTGAGTTTTAACAGGAAAAGCTTAGATAGGGTTGCAGTATTTGCCACACTAAAATGTCACACGTGATCTTCTGGAGATCTCATATATTTTGTTATTTGCTTTTTGGGTTTTTTTTTCTACTGTGGAACTTGCAAATTGAAAAGTTCTTAAAACCTGAAGACCAAGGAGAGGCTAACATCCAAGGAAACTGAGTTTTACAGATATACCTCTGAGTTCCCCAAATTTTACCTTCTCATCCTTGCTCTTCAAAAATTATTTACACACAGTCCAAATCACTGCTGATGYCACCTCACTGTTTATTTTCATCTTTTTCATTATCTTCTCCCAGTCTTTAGATATTGACTAAATATCCTCTATTAATAACTTCTGTATTTTAAGAGCCACAGCAGAGCAGCTCTGCTAAATGATGAAGTCCCCTCCACCCATTTTGAGTTGGATGGGAAGATTCACTGTTCATAAGAGTTAGAACAGGTGGAAGTGAAGTTGGGCACAGAAAGGAAGATAGCAAGACTCCAGTATGTCCAACATACATCCTCAGTGATCCAAGCAAGAGTCTAAAATTACTCTTGTCCATGCATTCCAGTTACTGGAAGGAAAACTTCTCCACTCTGTGCCAAGAGATTTTATATTTTACAGCCAATCCTCTGTTCTTTGCCCATGTGATTCTTGTGTTGAAGCAAAGAAAGAAAATCTAGACAAACCACCAAACCCTCTTTCTCCCTAAAATCTGCAATGACACATTTTTCTTAAGGTAACATCGCCAGAAATGATGCATCACACASAACTCYGAAGTYCTGAAAAGGAAAACCTTCATGCTRTCTTAATGCAACACTACATGCCATSTGACTGGCCCAAAGATGACACAAGTGGCTCCTACCACACCTGYCATTACAGAATACAAACACTTCTTTTTCTTCCTAAGAGAAGAAAGTATCCCTAAGCTTAGGATAGGATTTTATTTTTCCCTAAGAAATTGTTTCCTGAAAAAATTGTTCTTAACTAGGAATGAGAGCAAAACAAAAWTTCTGAATTAAACKACTTCCTCCCATGAAAAATCATTTAGGAAGAGCAGAAGACCAACTTGGAATGTTTTTTTTTTCCTCACRTTCTCAACCAATTTCAAATACCTCAACAAATCCAACTGCAAGTTGAGCGGATGGGCAATATCTGCCCCATGTAGTCTCTTTTGTGATAGATTGCCCACATTCAGGTAGATTGGCTTTGGATTTCACCATCCTCTGATCCCCAAGTGGTGTCCTGCTGCCCTAATGCACTATTATTATTATTATTATTATTATTATTATTATTATTATTATGGCTCATGGCTCATGGCTCATGGCTCATGGCTCATGGCTCATGGCTCATGGCAGCCTCCCAGAGGGATTGATCCTACAGCACAGAACTGAGGTGACACAAAGGACTGAGAGGTCTGGCACAAGGGGGCATTTGGGGGTGCTAAACACTCTGAGATTGTTTTTTTTTCAAGACTGTGTAGGTAGAGGAAGCTAAATTTGATTCCCTGACTAATTCATCCTGCTTTTTTGGGAGCACTCCAATTCCAGCTCTTGAATGATCCACAGAAAACCAAGGACCTGAGTGAGTGATCAGGGACTTGACAGAGCTTCTGGGCCAGCATTAGCAGTTTAAATAAACTGTGTGTAACAGGACCCAAAACACAAACAGGACATATCTCAATTCAGAAATTTTTATTTCCCATTTATATCCTTAGCATATGCTGTGAAAAAATGTCTAGCTCCAGGAAAATATTGGAGTATTAAAAACAACATCTTTGAACCAGGCCCAAAGAAAGCATGGAAACAGATACTATGGGACAGAAAATAAATGCAGACTGAAATGCAAAAAATAGGCATGGTGCAAATCGTTTTCTTGAATTAAATGTCATCAACCAAACTATATATGTCTTGAGCAGATTAGTTTGTTATTCATATAAAAATCCACAATTTTAAGCATTTAGCATCAAGGAGTATGTATGGGGAAAATCAATACAGAACAGAGGAGGCTGACAGATTGCAAGCCACTGTGCTCACTGGAGTTTTTCCAGTGCAGTCAGGTGACTTCATTCCAACATTTATATCATGGGGCCATTTTAAAACCCAAAGCTTCCATGGCTGTTTAACAAACCTGCATTTTAACACAGCTAGATGCAAGGGGATGACTGCAGGGACCACAACCGTACCTTATTCACAGAATGAATGCAGATAGGTGTCTTTTCAAGGCATGGATCTGTTGATACAACACTTCTGGGGTTATCATTACTCACAAAGTGATGCTTTGCTAAGATATTTAATTTCATTTTGAAATGCATACTATGAATGCAGCTGGTTAGGATCAATGATGGGGAACCTTGTTGGGCTTAGTGGATTGCTGCATTTAATTTTGATGGCCACTTTTCAAATGAAACACAAATTAAAATGAAACCACAAGAATGATGCTACAATTTGAAACACAGCCTCCCATCACAGATTTCATCACTGAGAAGAAAGACTGGAGAACTTCATCCAAGTTCTTAAGTATCCCTATGCTTAAGACTTCAAATCTGACAGGTAAGAAACTGAGAAAAGAACCCAGAAATTTTGCTGTGGGGATTTACTTTTGTCACACCTCTGCTCTGTTTCAGGTGATTTCCCTGCAGTATAACCTGAAGAACACAATGTCTGCTGTTTTCTCTGCAGCTTCAATTCATAATTCAGAACCTCAGCTTGGTACCTATCTTTGTGAGTCAGTTTGACTATACAACTGCCAGTTGTATAGGAAAGAGAATTTATCTACCAGTTAAGTATGTCTCATATATCACAGGTATGTGTTCTTCACAAACATTCAGACAGCAGAAAAGAGGAAAAACCCCAAAATCTTAATCTACCTTTGCCCCCATATTTTGCCACTGCATTTTGTAGCATATAATACAGAAAATTATGTTAATAGCTGAAAGGAAACTATGTATTTCTTGTGGATCTTGGTTTTGAGTTTGGTTGCAGTTTCTGTGTGATTTTTGGTCATTAGTAGTGGTGGTGGCAGTTTTGGGGCTTGAGTGYTCTTTTAATACTAATAACATCCTACTATTGACTGCTTCAAACTATTTTATCTTGAAAAAGATATGCAAAGGTTTGGTTTTGCTGTAAATGTCAGGGCCTTTAGGAAGAAAACATGGAAAACAGATGTTTGTTGTTGAAGTTTACAGTGTAAGTAAACCAATGGGACTAATATTGCTCATGTGTCATTGCTTAAGGAGCAGCTGTTCCTCCCACCTCCAGCCTCACTGATTGGATGGTTCATGTTTTCCACCCCCATAACATTGCCTCCCTGTCAGCATAAGTCTCCTCTTTCTAGTAAATTGGAGAGCAAAGTTAACATGCATTTAAAGGGGCCACCTTTAATGAACAGAAATTGCTGAAGGCGTTGTTGATCTTTGCACTTCCAAGCAATGTTAGGAAAATTGCCTCACTTCCATTGGTTTTGCCTGATCAGAAGTGTAAGCCCACCTTGAAATGAGAATGAAAGCATATTTGTGCACAACAGGTTCAGAGTGTTTTACAGGAACCCACAGTGCATCCTTGGAAAAGTGGGGTTTGGTACTGGCAGAGGGAAGCTGAGCTCCACGTTCACAATCCCAGAAAATCCGTGACAAACAAACAGAGAGGAATGCCATGGCCTGGGAAGAACTGGAGGAGACAGAGCAGTTGTGGAGGTGCCAGTGACATCAGCAAAACAGCAGTGRCCTCCCAGTGTTTGTGCTTCTTGGACAAGGCCAGCTTGAGGAACATAAACGCCACCAAACTGTAACCTGGCTATCACCTGCCAAGTACATATTCATAATTGATACAATCACCAGCAGATGAGAAATRTAAATCCCACACTAGGAGATATTTATATTGTCTTGGTAGGGTTTTTTCCTCCCTATCAATTCCAGGCCTTGTTTACTCAGGGGAATGAATGTGAAGCAAGCTACAGAAGAATGGTTAAGCAGGCTGTTTATTAATGCATCACTCTCAGATAATATCATGAGAGATAAAGATTTATCAATATCTTACTTTATCCAGCAAGTTAGTGAGTTGCTGCTAGCTCGTGGCCTTCTGTGAATCAGTTTGTTTTTGTTGAGCAGCCCCAAACCTCTCCTACTGTTAAATATAAAAAATAGGTTGTTTCATTACCCACTAAGGAGCTGGCAATTTTTGGTTGCCATGAAGTTCATGACCTGTGTTAACCCCCAGCACAGAGCCTGTTTAACCTCTGTACAAGCCTTTGGAAGGCTTATTAGTTAAGATATAAGATATTTTTCTCACCTTGAAATTCTGGTCATATGACATGAGTCCTTCAGTTGAGTTAAAAATGGGTTGAATAGAAGTTGTGAATCTTTGTGTCCTTCATTGTTTTGTTCACCATTACTGTGCCCATTCTTAGTCATCATCTATCAAAGACACTCAACATTTGCTGTTTCTCTGCATGTTGAATATTTGATGTTTGTCCTTGCCTTTACTGTTAATGTCTGAACTGCACTTCTTTTACCTCAGTGCCATTATTGAATCAGATTTGAATACACCTCTGCAAATACGTATCCAAACACTGTGTCCTAAACTTTCCTGACATGAATTTTTTTTTGTATTTAAGCTTTCATGCATTTAACAAATTAATCAACTCAGCTATATACACCACAAATCCAGGGGATTTAGAAAACTTAGTTCACAAATTAAATTAATGCAGGTAAGTTTTTTCTACAAAGAAAAGRCAAGAAAACAAACTAGTTTAACTGCCTGTAGTTATAGTAATTATAGTAGTATGAAAGCTTATTATCATCTTAGTATATTTAGTATCTATATGGTCACTTTTCAGCAGTGAAGTAAAATAATTTACTGTTATTACAACAGTARTTGACATTGCTAAACATTTTCCAAAACAAATAAAAGTGTTTTTTTCATGGTAACAGAATTTTCTGAACAATTAAGGAGACTTTTATATACATTTATATAATACTTTTAAGGACATTCCAAATAATCTAAATTCCTAAGTTTCTGAATTATAGACAGCACTGGTTCATGTTTAAAAACAAATGTTTTGCTATATGTAAATGCTTAGATAGTGCCACATGTCTGTGGGGGGAGGAATATTGAACAACTTGACACAAATCCTGCAGTGCTATCATCCATCAAGGCATAACCAGGCAAAGTGTTGGAAGGACCTGAATCCAAATTCTAAAATATATTTAGGCAGTGTTGTGGCTTTGACCTTTAAAATTTGACCCCTGATTCTCAAAGGCATTTAAGTTATATGAAATTCAGGTTTGTAAAGGAAATTTGGATTTTTTGCTTCAGAAAATGGATTTTAATTTTTTAATAATTTTTACAGAAATGTATAGCTCATAAGAACAGGGATGGACTGTAATATTCTTTTGGATCTTTTCTGTGGGTTTTTAGAGCAGGTAATATATGTCCTAGCCTCCTACCAAATTATCCTATCAGCCTATAAAGATGTGGTGAGTTAGAACCCCTTTTTACCTTGGTTGTAAAACTAGCCTATAAAAAATGAAATTCATTTCCAAGCCCAATTAAATCTTATTATGAACATTGACCATCCCTTTAAGTATATGAGCAAAATCCCTCTGCAAGGGCTGATTTTTCCACCGCTGATAAATTTGGAATAGAAAAGTAAAAAGGCTTTAACAGAGATTTCGTAAACTGAAGAGATGTCTCAATTATTAAGGCAGAGTTTTKATACCTGGTCTGGAAATTAGGAAGACATTTAAAATCATCTGGATTTTAATAGAAGTCCTGGGGCCTGAAGGTGAGGCTGGGTGACAGGCTGTGTGGCAGAGCTGCTGGCTGCACTGAGCACAGGGATCTCACAGAAATGCTTTCAGTGGCTGCTATGGAGACAAACCTGAAGCTAGGAGTGTTTCTTCACTAAAAAAGTGAACGAGGAACAATTCAGAGGTGTTTGGTTAATTAAATATAKAGAGTCTTCTTATGTCTCTTACAGGTTTGACTTCCTTGGTATGAAGTATATATGGAAAATACATAATACCATTTGAAAAGTTAGAAGCTAGGCTACAAGGTAGAGC
>CADDXX010000550.1:408215-425974 GCA_902810485.1 Alauda arvensis | reverse complement strand
GTTGTAGAGAGCAGTGAGGCCCCTCCTGAGTCTTCTTTTCCCCAAACTCCGCAAGTTCCCTCAGCTCCAGACCCTTCCCCAGCTCCCTTGCTCATTTGATTTGATGTCTTTCAGGCTTTTATATTGCTCTCTGTCTTAGGTTGCAATGTAAGATGTGCCCAAAGTCTGTATTCTATCACCATCTCCAGGAGCTGTTGAAACTAGATGGGGCAGTGTTTTCCTGCCTCCTCCCTCCGGACTCTCTGCTGTTCATGGCCCATCAATGCCCTGCCCAATGACTCACAGGTAACTCCCTTATCTCTGTCCATGGCCCATCCATGCCCTGCCCATGGCTCACAGGTGACTCCCTTCAGGAGCTGTCTCTGCTCAATGGGCAATCAAGGACCCATTGTGTGACTCATGGAATGACATCAGCCCAGTGTGAGATGCTCTGCCCAGCGGGGAGGAGCCAAGCATTCCCAGCTGGATATAATCTGGAGCTTGGAACAGCACAGACACTCACTGACTGGATTCCCAGAGGACAGGAACTCCCAGATCTTTCTATGGAATCACTGCTTCAACAAGACCACTCCATCTGGACTGTTACCACCACCCTAACGAACAGGGTGTCAGGTTGCATTCTGACTTTGTCAAGGGTTTTTTCATTTGTTCCTTTTACTATTACATTTATTTTACCATTTTCCTATTCAATTGTATTTCTGACTTAGAGTTTCCCACTGGTTTTGCTTTCAAACCCATGCACTCTCTGTCCTCACAAAACCCCAGTGTCTGGATCTGAGGCAAGTTTCCAGTGGATGAATGAATGAATGAAGAGTAAAGCAGGTGCAGTGAGCTCCAGCTGTCCTCCACTGGAGGTGAGGAAGTGAGCCAAAACAACAGCCTGGACTTTTAACAAAGTATCTTCAGTAGTTTTGACACAAGCACAGAAGTCAGATAAGGCAGTAAAGGGACATGTTTGTCTGTACTTTCTCACCTTCTTCAGCATTGAAAAAATTGCAGAGCAGAAGTTACTTTAAGGCTGTGTTTGAGTTCTATGCTAAAAATATGAGATAATTCTTTGCACAGGGGAAACAAGCAGAAGATGTTACTCATCATGGGTACAGGGTAATGGTGTCACAAGTGAGGTCAGTACCTGGTACTCRGAACACAAATTTTCCTGAGAAATCACAGATAGTTCATATGGAAATGCTTTGACTTTGCAGGAACAGACTGTTCTTTCAATTCATTATCTCATACTTYYTGCTCTGCCAAATTGCCAATTATAATCCTCAAAAAATATCTAATCTTAAACAAATTGTAGAGAACAGAGGCATTCATAACAAGAGATCAATGCTGAGTATTTTGGTATCAGCTGAAAGATACATCCAGTTTGGGGTGAAGGAGGCCATGATTCAGAAGATTTGGGTTATCCATTTTGGTACCAATTTTTTTGTTGTTGTTTTAGTTTAGTTTTTTTAGTTTGTGTTGATTCTAGCACCATAAACCAGAGCAGTTCTGGTGGAGGTTTTGGAGGTTGTGTGAAAGGCACTCATGTCCCATTTAGGGGACTCCAGTTTTTCTCATCAGCCTGAGGCACTTAACACCCATCTTAKGAAAATGCTGAGGACCCTTGATATCCCTTGGTTTCAATGAAAGCACCAGGTTTCTGCATTTCTTTTGTACCTTCTTCAGATCAACAAGAAGTATGAGTGTGTATCCTTATATCTCATTAGAGTAAAACTGAAGATACACTGCAGGATTGGAAACAGGACTCCCAAAAATAAACACTCAGTCACAGAACTCCAGGCCTATCTCATTCTTTCATTAAACTGCAAGCCACTCACTGATCTCAGGATTCATTTGTCKACTGAATCCTGGATTTAGGTTTTATTAAAAATAAGGAAAATGCTGCAGAAGTTTTGAAATGTTAGAAAATGCATGTATTTTTGGTTCACAAGTAGAAGTCCTTTGTCATACAGACTACTACAGTGCTTGACAAGAATTTGCTCTGTGAGTACTTTGGAAGCATTAATTTCAATCCATTTATTTGTGTTCATCCTTGTACAGAGGTTTACAATCTCATCAAAACACAATCAAACCACTTCAGCTGCAAAATCCCACTCAAGGTAGCAAAGTTAGGTGTATCTTTAGTCCCAGCCTAAGGACTTTTGCCAGGGAGATCTGATGCAACCCCCAGTGAAGACAGTGAGGTGAGCAGAGGAAAATACCTGGCATGCAAAAGTACTCAAAATACAATGTAGAAGGAAATAAATTATATTTTTATTTCCTAATCTCAGAAAAACACTAAATGAACAGAAAAACAACTATTCCTAGTTGTGTGAAAAGGTTTGGAGAAATTTCTCCTGAACCCACACCACTGAATCACCCTTATGTCAGGCTCCATCTGCAGAATTCTTACTCATGTAAATAATATAGGGCTTCATGTTTCCTCCAGTGATTTTTAAACCTTTGCATTTCACTTGAAAAATAAGAAAAAAAGGCAATCTCAGAAGCCTGATTTTGCCATCTCTAGCAGTGTGGAAGGGGCACACATAGAAGGAGAATATTTTTTAACTGAAAGAATATGTAAGGTTGGGAGATGACATGAATTTCAGACTTTATCAGTAAAATTACATGTGCAGGTTTGAACATGTGTGAAGTCATGCTTCCCATAAGAATATTGGCTATCCAAGAGATTTGTCAATTTACAATAGTTTAATTGGGATAAATGAGACCCTAATTAAAACCTTATATTGAAAGTTATCTGTTTCTAAATTAATAAGTGTTAGAATAAAGTCTTAGTTTCTCAAAAAATTTCTCATATCTGACACAAAACACCATGTCTGCTCATTTGTGCAGACAGATACAAACTGCAGAAGGCAGTAACTGATGCCATATAATCCAGCAGGGAAGAAACAGTTACTGAAATYGAGAAAAAAAAATCATTTGTATTGCGCTCATTTCATGTTCATGCTATCAGAAAGTCTGCACAGTCACTGTAGATACACAGACAATGGCATATGGAATGAAGAAGTGGTGGAAAAACAGGAACAAAACAGTAAGAGGTGGTTGTTGTGTGTGGGGACTGTTTTGGGATCCTTTGGTCAGCTCAGGGGAGCCACCCTTGCTGTGCAGGAGCCTCCAGCCTTGCAGCACCAGTGCAGCAGGACAAAGCAGCACCAGTGCAGCAGGACAGAGCAGCTGTGCCACCATTGATGCCTTTAGTTTTAGCTTTTATGTTTTCCAGATTCCATGCTCTTTAGGGTGCAGTTTTAAGCTTCATATTAAGTGCTARTAGGTAGTAGGCAGACAAAACAAACCCTTTCCTGCTGAAAACCAAGGACAACTTTCTGGCCCAAAAGCATMAAYAAYGATGGACTGAAGAGAAAAAGAAGAAGGATGAGACTTCACAGCCTGGAGTTGTAATTGGACAATTAAACCAAATATGCAAATAGACACAGACAGAAGGGTGTGGCCTTGGGACTGGGGGCCTGGGCACTACTGAGGGTCCACCTGGTCTGGTTTGGGTGTCCCAGGGATATCCTGGAGCCTTTCAATAAATATTTGCTTTATTCTTTAGCTCTGTCCAGTCTCTGTTTCAGGTCAGCCTTCCCAAGGCATCACCATCACCCCTCATACCACCCCCCCCTCACAGCAGGCAGGAGAATCCTCTGCAGAACAAAGGATCAGAACAGGATAACTGACCTGTGGATGTTCCCGTTTTAAGTTTGGAAAATTTCACTGGCAGCAAGGGGGGATAGTTTAGTTATTAATAAGAATGTGGACTATACTTTCAAGGATCTAAAATTTGGTGGGGATTTCCCCAAACATCAGCCAGCTGAGCCTCTCCTGTGAGAGCCTCAGGATGTTTCTACACAAGAGTGAGAGGTGTATGAGGGAGGCCACTTTAGAGCTTTAAGGTCTTGAGTGTGAACATCTCTGCGTGTCCTCTGATAGAAATAAGGGTAATAAGTCAGCATATCTGTTTTTCCTGSTGAAGGGCTGCTTAAAGAAAAACCTGTGTTATATATGGCAAAACAAATTGGGTTCTTTGCCTGGCACATGGATTTAGGTTTCCACTTCATTTAATTCTGATGAATTTTTAAATTCCTGTTTATTTTCACAACCAAAGGCCTGCTTCTATAATATATATCACATAAAACCTGTCCATGTCCTCACAGTTTCACAGCTCATAAGCATGGAATGAACAGCTAAACCATACAATTAGCTGAATTTCATTATATAGGAAAAGATGAAAGACAGAAAAATAGGTTACTGGGAAACTGATGATTTAAAAAAAAATTAGTCTATGTTAAATTAAAAGAGACATTAAAGGGAAAATGTCAAACTCTGAAATAAAAATGATCAGTGATGACTGGGAAAGCTATCRCATGAGTATATTAATAAGACATATAACTGAAAATAAGAATGGCTGAGATTAAATAATAGAAAATGAATTAATGTGAGGAAAACCTGCTAAGCTTCCCAAAGGTAGAGCTGGAAGCTAAAGAAATAGCTAGTTATTTTAAGTGTCAGATAATAGGCAGTGGAATTATTGAGGGTGTGAAGAGAGTGTACTGACGTGAAAATAAATTTTGGGAAAACATCACTGAAAATATTAAAGCAAGCTCTTTTTTGGCTTCAACAATAAAGATTAAAAACAGCTTGTCCTGATTTCAATGYGCAAAGAGCTGTTGCCTTCAAGGTTATACAACTAGCAATGCCATACAAAGCCATGAAAATAAAAATGAATCAGAAAAAATGTGGAGCTTTTTCTGGAGAAGAGCAGGGATTGGTGCAGAGAAAGTGACTGATACTTGGAGGTCCATCCCCCTCTCTCACCCTGAGCAGCAGAAAGGGAACTGGGAAATGTGGATATCTGACAGCTCTAAGCTGTGGAGCTCTACAGCCCAGACTGAATAAGCAGCATCCCCACAAGAAGAAAAAGGTGTCTCATAATTACCCAGCCCCAAAATGAGCAAAGGACCAAATCCAAGCTCAGATAGTGTGGAAACCTTGGAGAATTCAAATAATAGTTAATCTTGTTTAATTTAAGAGAGCTGTTTCAGGCACGTGTTACTCATATGAAACAAGATTTTTGGTGATGGACCTCTGATATTTATCTGCCAGGGTTTGGTCATTACTGGTATTGCTGCTACCAAATTCATGATCTGCAGAAAGATCAAATGCTTCAATGGAAGTTATGACCCAGGCCATTACGGACAAAAAAGCAAACTTTCACAGTTTAATAACAAACATTATTAAAATATTTTTTAAAAATTATAGAGGGAAGAAKTGAACCTGAACAGGAGTTCCTCTTCTGCACACAACAGAAAAAACAGGAATAAAATTACTTAAGAATATGTCCAAAAGATGTGCTGAAAAAGAGGAGCCATGACTAAAAAAGGTTTTCCTGACTTTTGTAACTAGGTTTTAAAAATTAATAACTTCAAAAATGCATTAACTTTGTTAAAAATGTTCTATWAACTGTGAACTATCTCACAAGATACCCTCCTGCTTTTCATACATCACTCTTCACCCTGACCAATGTTTCCTGCCCTTGTGATGAGATTTATTGTCATCTGAGATGTGACAATAATTCAAATTCAAAGCATTTCTGGAAATGTGCTGTAGATGCACCCAGTTAAAATTGTCAGGTTAAATAACAAACTGAAAAAGCCTGAAAGTTTTTTTTTCCTAACCCAGGCAACTCCATGTCCAGGAGTGTTGGCACAACCAAAACTGTGGTGTGGGGTCAGGAACAATTGCCTAGAAACAAAAGCCTCTAAAATTGGCTTTCTGCCTTAAAAGAAGAAAGAATCTTATCAGGGTATGCAGGTAGGAAGGCTGGATTAAACAGAGATGTTGAAAAGGCACTATGATACTCTCATACAATCTGTAAGTGGGCCAGCATAACTCACTCAGCTGATATAAAAAAAGAATCTCTGGCATGTCACAGAAATACTCATGAATAAAAGAAAAAAAAAATCTTCCTTTATGATGTTAACAGTGAACATCTAGTATGGCTCTTAAAATCCTGTTCTTATGCATAGAATTGGATAAACAAGAGAAAGAATGACCTTCAATTCTTACCCTTTATTTGCCTTGAACATCACTCAGAGAACAAAGATAATAGACTTTTTCATCTTGTCCCCTTTTTTTTTTTGTGAGAAAGGACATCTGCAACATATTTATAGAAACAAAAATGATGCACTGTGTAATGAAAAAAAAAAAAAAACTCTAGATATATGTGCATGGATAGATAAAATAATTTGTGGACTGAAGTTACACTGGAAAAGTTAACTCAGCTCTTCAGAAAGGATGATTTGCTRTTTGCTGTGCCTGTGTCCTGGCTCTGGCCAGGACAGGGTTAATTGCTGCAGTAGCCAGGAGGGACCATGGCCAGGGCCCTGAGGTTATTTCATACCACCTCATTCTGTTTTCTGGGATGGGGGAAAGGATCCTTTCCAGGTCAGGGGAGTSTGGTGGCAGTCAGGTCTTGTCAAGCATCCTGTGCAATGGTGGGAATTCACACGGGGATCACTCACCTCCCTTGCACACTTCTGCTGTTGGTGTTGTTGGTTACTTTTTATTTCTTATCCCACTGCCATTCCCAGTAAATTGTTCTTATCTCAACCCATGACCTTTGCCTCCTSTGCTCCCAATTCTCCTCTCAGAGCTGTGCAGGGAATGGAGTGAGACAGGGAGGAGGGAAGGAGCAGTGCATCTCTTGGAGTGGTTTAATGGGTACTGAATATGGGAGTGCCATTGCTAAACCACAGCAGCCTCATTTGGTGCCCAGTGTGGGACATGAAGGGCTGAGATGACAACAGATCTGCCCAGAGCAGGTTGGAAACRRGCCTGGTCTCTTTGTTTGCTGTATCAGCTCTGGTGCCACTGTCACAGCTCTGTCCTTGTGGCTGTGGCACCTGACCCTGGATAAATTTCCATGTGTGCACCATGGGCCCACCATGGTGCTGTTTTCCAGAGCAGGGAGAGGGATCAGATGGCTTTGCTGGGCTGTGGAATATCAGTTTATGACATGACATCGGGGCAATGAAGGTATTTTGGGATGTGGGTGCAGTGCTGCTCTCCTGCCCTTCCCTCAGGCAATACCTTTGGCAATCCATCAATAATCATATCCAGTCTGTGCAGGGAACAGCGGGGGATGATCTTCCCCAGCCTTTTACCCCCTTTTCCTCCCTCARGCCTGTTACAGCAGCTTCTGAGACTTGAATTCCCTTTGGATGTAAAGGAAAGCACATTCTTGTTCCTMAGTCTTCCAGGTCTCCTCAGTGGGGTCTGCACCTTGTTTAGAGTCATGGAAGAGATTTCTGGGGAGATCTGCCATGAATGGCATGGGATGTGGGAGAAAATGGGTCATCTTTGGAAGGATTATTCTGCTCCAGTGGTTTGGAAGTTCACCCCTGAACAACCCCAGGACCATGACAAAGTGGCAGGATATCTGAAAGAAAAATGTTGTGGCAGTTCCATAGAGGCATGGAGAGCACCATTCCTAAACCATGACAGASTGGAGTTTTAGTCCACTCCTTCACAATCTGTGTATGGATATATTGAAGAGTTCTTGACACACATGTAAGGAGAAGTATGAATTACTTGAAATTTACTGACATGGGAAAGTGTGAAAGGTTTCTCTACTTCTCTCTAAAACTTTAACAGACTTGGACCAGTCAAAGCACCTTGACCTCTCACTCCTGACACTTTATTATCTCTTTATTTCTCCTGGCATAAGTGTTTACTCAAGCACACTGAMCCAAAGTGGGGAACTGATCTCAATGACAGGTGTCCAGCAGAGAAAATGATGTTTGAGTTGGCTGAACTTCTCAGCTGCACAACTGCYCCAGCACTCTGAAAGGGGATGGGAGGAATTAGAGCTGGAGGTGGAGCCTAATGCAGCCTAATGAAACCAGCATTGCTTTTGAAAAGTATGAACATCCCAGGGCAGCCTCAGGCTCCCTGAATGTGGATTCAATGCTAGACAAGACCACAGTGCTGCAGCTTACTTTTGCTTATTTTTTAGCAGATAGCTTCATTCCAGTAMACATCACACAATTTTTAGGTTGTGGACAGTGATGAACCTTGTAATTTTTACAATGTTAAGGTGTGTGCCATAGGATTATATTTGCCTTGATTAAATTAATCATTTAGATATGAATGTTTTAGCAGGCATATTATTTATATGACTGCATGTTTTAAGCACATCAGGGCTGCTTTCAGGGGTTTCTTCTGTGCAGCTGTTCAGTAAATTGAGAAAGCGAAACTAAAAGGAGCACGTGAAACAGGCACCCAGAGCCTGAGTGCTCCTTWGATGACATGTGGGACTGATAACTGCACTGAGAGCAAAGCTGGGAATGCCTCAGGATGCAGTAAGATGAGCCAAGAAAGTGAAATACATAATCCTTGAGAAAAAAAAATTGTCCTAGCAAGGATACAGAGTGTTATGATTTGGCCAAAGGACACTGGCATTTGCAGGGATTTTTAGAAGAAACCATAAGAATTCTTTTCCCCAGCAGTGCTGGGACTTGTGATACTTCCATGAGACTTCAYGTGCTTTACAACTTGACTCAGTTACTGCATATTTCTAACCTTTTTCCTTAGAACTCAAAGGCAAGATGCAATGAATCTTTCAGCCTGCTTTTCCAGAAAATGAGATGTGTGTGTGGTGTGTGTGCCTGAACCCAGAAGCATGGCTTCACTAATCAGGGGTACAAGTAATGGTACCTATTAACTATTGAATAATGGGACACATTCTTRCTCCACTAACCCCTTATTTGTCTTTAAGAGATTTGCCTAAAAGGAAGCTTAAATGTCCAGCTGCCAATCTTATTGTCTTTATGTATATTTATTGAAGATAATGATGTGCTTTTGTATAAGTTCGTAACAGAAAAAAATATATTTCTTTTTAATAAAACCTACCAACATTGCAGCTTTTCCCTCTATGTAAAGTTAAAATTACTATTGTCATTTTATATCACAACACTTATCTAACTAACATGTGGAAGGGTTAACTGCTGTAGCATCAGATCTTACACAAACCTTGGGTTATACAGATAATTAGAGGACTTTACCACAYGGTCCTTCAGGGCACAAATAAGAGCAGCTCTGCCAGGCTCCTGCTCTGATCTGCCCCTTGCAAAAGTTTCTCTCTCTGCCYTGACTCCAAGAAGTCAGGGAGGTTTATCCTGTGCTATAATTAGCTGGTGTGTATTCCCCCTCAGTCCCAATGCAGGGATGTCCATCAACATCAGTCAAATCCCTACTCCATCTTCAGCAAGTACAGTGCAATTTGTGGAAATACCTCACATTAAGAATTCTGCTATATTGCCTGCTTGGTAGAAAAAAAAAGATTCATAGCCTCAATTCATAATTCCCATTTAAAATTTAATTTTTARTATTAAATATGTAAACCTGCTGCCCATAAATAATTCCAAAATGTTGGTAGGATAATGTTGCACAGTGCTCTCATGTATGTGGTGTGATTCTTGGAGCAGTCCTGTGCAGGGCCAGGAGCTGGACAYCAAARATCCTTAGGRGTCCCTTCCAACTCAGGGTGTTCTGTGCTTCTGTGACTTTAATTTAATCCTCAGAGGAAAACAGAGAAATTAAGTGTGTTCATGTCTGGTTTTAGAGAATAAAATCTGTTTGAATACCCACAGTATCAATAAATAAAGGTATATAATTACTATTTGAAACCACCTGGGAAAATACATAATTGGGCACAACRTAGTATTGCAACTAAAAGAAAAATATTTAGGTGGAATTCTTGAAACCAAAATAACTTTGGTTTATTATAATTTTGTTTATTATATTGGGAAATTTAAGCAACTTTCTGGTTGTGCCTGTAACATCAGACAAAAAAAAAATACACAGAAATAGATTCAAGCATAGTCTAAAATGTTTCATGTAAAGCAAAACAAACCAGTGCAATTGTCTAAATCTGAAAAGGAAATCTTCAGAACTCCTGGAAAACCAGGTGAAATGAGACACCCATATTGAGCACTGGCTGTCAAACAAAGAGCACAGAGCCCATGTGTAGCAAAWCATGGATTCCAAGATAAACCTTTTTAACTGGGCACATTGTAAGGCTTGAGTAGGGAAATGCAAGCCCATCCCAGCAAGGACAGTTTTGAATTCCTGTCCCCACAGACAATTCCTCCAGGTTCAGCACCATCTCTTCCAACAGACCCTTTCTCCTCTCCATTTATTTCCCACCACATCACTCTCCTGCTCATGAAATCATTRAACTTCATCAGGGAACTCAATCTGGCCTGAAAAATCAGCCTGTGGAAAATAACTCCACAGGACAGGAATGCTGACATCATGGCAAGAACAGCCTGACCTGACACTCCCACTGAGAGAAACAGATGTAATAATGTTGTCATAAATGGGCAAATAATTGTTGATTGTGCTTTTCAGATACAAGAGCTCAGTTCTCAACAAATGGTTTCCATACAAAGCAAACAGAAAGAGCCATTTTGTTTACTTTCCTTGGAAGAGATCTCATTTATTGGACTAAAAATGTGTTGTTTACTTACACCTTGTGTTCTAAAAGAGGAAATGAGGTGTTTATGCCAATATTGTATGTTTCCTGCATTTTTTAATGGGAAAACCAATGCCAATTTTTGCATTTCACTTTGGCCTTTCAAGCCTGCAATAAGCTGGGTTGGCACAAACCAGAAAGTTGAAATGGATGAATACTTTCTCCTGAGCTAAATCTGAATGCTAATAGAAACAAAACATGTTCATTTTGGTAGGTAGATCCCACACATAGCAGCTCTTCAACCCTGGGGGAAAAACAGGGTGAAAATACAAYGTAAATCATTCAGCTTTGAAGGCTGATTCTCAGGCTCTGTAGGAACTTGTCTTTTCACCTACCTTGTGGCAATGAATGTCTGAGGAGTAAGTGCCAGTGAGGAAGATCAATAAGCTCCACAGGTTCTCTGGACAGGCACCAGAAAAGTTTGTATTTACCTGAAATGGGTCTGTCATTCATAAAGATGGAGTGGAAAATTTCCTGTCACTGAACTATTCTTCCTCTCTCCCCCAGGTCACTCAAATATTTTGTCTTCACACASAGTGTTTGAGTATCAGAGGAAGGGGGAGAAAAAGAAATGAGGTACATTTTTGTTTTGTTTTCTTATCCATTTTTAATTTTTTTTTTTTGTTAAATACTTTAACTTATGTGGAAATAWTTCTAAAACAGATGATAACAGGAAAAGCCTAAGAGGGAATCCAGATAACTCAGCTACAGATATTGTGTGGGGAAAAACTGAGGAACTCAGGCAGCAATCCTGACCCATACTCCTGGACAGTGAGAAATTATAAAGAACACATTCATTCCAGTTTGATTCTATCAAAGATTTTCTTACACACTAATCTTAATTTGAAGAATTACCTAGATTTACCATTATTCAGTACCTAAAATTGCAGTGATAACTAAAACTCCAATGTGGAAGAGATTCATTTTTCCAACATTCTTTCTTCTCTAAACATGTAAGTGCATACTCATTTGAATTTACAGATTTATGCATTCTAAAGTATTTCCATAAAACTAAGCTTTCAGCTAAGAAAAAGAATTTTAAAGCTGCCTAAGTAGTGTATTCAGGCAGAAAAGAAATAAACAAAAAATATTCAATTAATGGCAGCACTTGAAAGCCCAGTCCATGTCTTTAGAAGGCTGGGGATAAGAGCACAAATCTCATGTCTAAAATTTTTCAGGACTTTGTCACCCTTTATGCAAAGGATGAGACAAACAAGATATGACAACCCTGCTCAAACTCAGCCTGAAGCAATACAACTGCCAAGCAGGTCCTACCCAAAACAGAGGGTTGCATTCCAGAGCAGGGACCCAGAACACATTTGATGGCAAATGCTCTGCAGCATCATGCTAATATTTCTTTTCCCAGGCACAAATATGTAWAACTACAGCACCCAGTGGTGGCTGCTCCTGTGTCACACTGCTGTTGTAAAGGCAGAGACCTCTCTGCCAATGAAGAAATTCACACACCACTGATTCTCCAGTGCCAAAAGTCAGTGTCCTTACCAGCTCATGCAGCTGAACAGAACACCTGGGCATCAGTGAAAACCAAGAATGTGCAAAAAGGCCTGAGCTGAACATGCTGAAACAAGCAGCAGCTCTGCATGATGCCCTGTATCATTGCTAGCATGCATCCTGCCCTCAAGGAAAAGGAAAGACAGCAGAAAACTGAGAWGATAACACCTCTGCAAAAAGTGGGTTGGAGGTCCACTGTCCTGTACCAGACTCAGCTCCCAATCTGCCCTTTTTCACCATTCTGAAAAGGTGGGACCTGAATCAAAATGCTGCCCTTTGAGGTGGTTATCACCATGTTAACTGAGTTGTTAAATATTAGAATGAAAATAATAACTATTTGTATTTTGATCAGTGTATTAATTATCAAGTAAAAAAAAAAAAATCTCAGAAAAGTCTTTTTTTTTTCTCAGGAGTTCCTGTACACTGGTTTGTGAGTGTGTGAGGAATACAGGCAGCTCTCAGTATGATCATACTCTTTTTAAGTTACACAGACACAAGGAGATGCATGCCAGTAACCACAGAGGAGAAACATCTTTGCACTATATTTGGGACAGGGCTGAGATTACCGAAGGAAATTGCAACCACAACAATTCATAGGAGCTATCTACAATCTCTCATCAAGCAGGCTGCATCCTGGGCACACAGGATGAAAATCTCACCTACTGCTTCTGGAAAACAGGCTCATCCATCTGCAGGTTCCTCCCTTGCAGCACAGCCAATTCCCCTTGTAACACAAGGACGGAAATTCTGCTCCATGGTGATGCTGGTGAGGAGCTGTTTGCTCTCCCCATGCCCGTGCATCTGAACTGACCCAATCCTGTCCCCAGCAAACTTTCAGGAGTGCATGTGGATGTTTTACGTGTGGGTTTAATAAAGGGATTTCCATCAAATCCGAAGTGCCCAGCAGAGGAACAGCTTGTGCAGAGCAATGCAGGGATCTGCCGTCATCAGCCACCACCCGGGCTTTGCTCTCATGGTTACCATGATATCATCACAATCCCTCAGAGTGCACACTGCCTTCTGGCTCACCACCAGTGTCAATTATTAATGCCTGCTCATCCTAACGGCACATCATCCACAAAGGCRTTTTCTTTCTCCCCACGTAACTTGAATAAAAAGAAAATAAAATCCCTCTCTCAGAATTYCTGACACAAAAGCAACACGTTAAAAAAAAGAAGTGTTTGCAGATGTCCTGAAGAATTTGCCTCTCCTGGRTTAACTGGTCTGCTAATTGCCCACAACCAGAGTAGTGGGGATTTATCACTGGAGGAGAGAGAAGCAAGGCAGGTGGGAAATGTTTATACAGACCAGATAACTAAATGYTCCTGGTGCCAAAACAAACAGGTGCAGATTTTATTGATGCAACAAACAARGAAACAAAACCAAACAAATACACACTTGATGGGGAATAGTTCTGCTCCACAAATAGCAGTACCTACAAAGTAAAACAAAAGTGTTCTTTCTCTTGGTGGTAACACTTTCAAGCCGGGACTTCTCCTCTACCTTCTGAATTTCAATATGGATTACACCCAGAGGATCTCAAGAACATTGTCCCAGAACAATTGTTCCAGTACACCTGAAGGAAATCAACTGACATGTTCAGATATTCCCTCTTATTTGGTGGCAGCCTGAGCTGCATGGCAGCACAGCCAGTGGAAAAGCCAAGTTAGCAGCATCTTCCCACCCATCCAAAGGCTGAAATACACTGGATCACTGGGGGGCCAGTGGRCACTGTCCCTCCATCACACCCAGAACCACACATCAAACTAAAACACTGATGTAGATGCAGCCTGGGAGGTTTTTTTGTGTGATGTGAATAATTCCTACTGTGCCCATGTAACCAATGTGATTCGATACGAGAGCAACATGAGGGTGTGCAGAGTAGAACAGAAGATGCACACCAGCTTCTGGTGGTGTTCTGTCTATAAAACCAGCACAGAGCTCATCTGGAGCACATTCATCACCTTCAAAAGCATACACCATGAACTCCGGATCATGAGCACCTACTGCTTTACTCAAGAAACTCATTTTCTTAAGTAATAATTCTTACTAACTCCACTAAGAAACTCTAACCTCAATTTTTGCCATCTATTTTGGACAAAATTAATTTTTTTCTCCTTTTCCCTGTTTTTAAACAGCTAAGACTAGCAATTTACCTTCCTTCTAAACTCTTTGTTTTGTATATGTAAATGTAAAATATTTGTTTGTTAAGCTTCATTTTTAAGAACAAGATACAGCTAAGAGAAATGAGCTCAGTGATGGTTTTATGGTAAGACATGCATACTATCAAAAAAGACATGCAATAAGCTTTACATTTAAGACTGTACAAAGACCTGTGCTGCTTTCTAAAAGAAGATGTTTGATATGTCTCATCAGAGCAGAAATTGGCTGTGAAGGTGGTTATAAAAATCATTGAGTACCATTCCATGTTCAAGCCTTATGCATGTTTTTAAAAGTCTTGTGAGAGTAAAAGATGTATTTCAGCAATCCTTCTGKCTGGAAACCTGAGGTGGATGGAGACAGGCAGCTGTTTCACACTTGGATAATGATGAGATGTGACAGGGTGGTGTCAGCTCTGGGGGCTGGAGGTTATGTTATTTCTCTGTGAGTTCCTGTCCAGTTGCATTTCCTGCCCAAAGACAGGCCATGAGATGATCCCACATATCCAGAGCTGATGCTCCTCCTGATGAGGCCACTGGTAAATAATTCATGCAGGCAGCTGAAGCAGTATCTTCCCACATACCTATTACCACAATGGCTACTGCTCACAGCATATCCACTGGGTGCTTCATTTCCCCAGTCTGGGGTGTGGAGATGCCCAGAGTGAGGAAACTGGGACAACCTGCTGACACTCTGTAGGGCCCTTTATAGTGCTTGGATATACAGAAGGTTAGATGGGACAGGCAGCTTCCATTTATGCCAGAGCAGAGACATGCCAATGACCTTTCAGCAGCAAAGCCACTCCTGAGAGCAGTCGAAGCTCCCTGTACTGGTTTGAAAGCAAAACCAGTGAGAGACTAAGTCAGAAATACAATTTAATATGAAAACTATAAAATAAATATAATAGTAAAAGGAACAAACGAAAAGACCCTTGGCAGAGTCAGAATGCAACCTGACACCCTGTTCATTAGGGTGGTGGTAGCAGTTCAGATGAAGGGATCTTGTTGAAGCAGGGATCCTGTAGAAAGACCTGGGAGCTCCTGTCCTCTGGGAATCCAGTCAGTGCCTGTGCTGTCCCAAACTGCAGATTATATCCAGGTGGGAATGCTTGGCTCCTCCCCCCTGGGCAGAGCATCTCACACTGGGCTGATGTCATTCCATGAGTCACACAATGGATCCTTGATTGCCCATTGAGCAGAGATGGTTCCCGAGGGGAGTTACCTGTGAGTCACTGACCAGTGCATTGATGGGCCATGGACAGAGATAAGGGACCATACCCTATCACCCTGAACCATTTTCAAATTTATTCAAATAGAATTCTGTATTTTCTTCTCCCTTTCCTATGTAACTGTKGCCTGTAAACGAAATAATTTTCAAAATCATTCCCAGCTTCTCTTTCTTGTTACTGTCCCAGTAGTCCATTTCAGTGATTAGTACCTGACATCCTTTAGTGTGCTACTCATCTGTGTGGACTCAGTCTATTCAAACTATTTACTGTAATTGCTCATTTCCTACATTTTTGAGCAACAATCTAAAAACAAAAATGAGAAATCCATATTTCAGAGCACACTATCAGCATGTACCTGTAGTCTTGCAAGAGTTAGATTCTCAGCTGCTAAGTAGAACAGGAAATTATTATATTAAAATGGAAATCAGACCATTTATACACAGCATACTTTCCTCATACCAGCCTGCTGCTTTTCTTATCAGTAGTGCTTAGAAAATGTTTAATTGTGATACTTTTAATCTCTTTGCATAAAGCAGAAAATCTGTACCTCTGTGAATATTCCTTCAGATTGTTAATATTGTACAAGGAATTCCTTGTCTTGTGACAACTAGTGACAATGACAGTGGTAATTGTTTAAAGAACAGACAATTAACAAATTAACTAAAGAATTAGTTGTCATATGAGCATGTAGAATAATAATTTATAATTCCTTAGGGAATATTTTGCTGAAGTCCATCCGCAGAAAGCTTGGGGATATCTGAACTACTGTTTAAAACAAAAGGTGTCACTCATTTGTTAAAACTCTCAGGGAAAATCAGGTTGATCTTTCTATTGTGAAATAACTCAAATTACTCTWCCTGYATAAYRAATCAAAATTCARTACTTCAATTCCCAGCCTGAAAGRYCTGTGATATTTACCTCAAGCTCTAGGTAAAGGCACTGTAACTCCTTGAAACTTCTCCTTCGATACCCCTGAAGAGTCTTTTCAACTCAACTGCTGCATCTACCCAACCTTTCCAGGGCACCTGCAATAACAGCCAAACCCTGGCTCTGTGGATGCAGCAGAGGCACTCGAGGACAGGGCTGAACATTCCAACCCCAGCAGGAAGATCTGCTGGAAAGTCCTTTTCCATGGCCASGTGTCAGAGCACTCCCTTGGGAAATGGTGCATGAAATGGGAATGACAAGGATTGGAGACTGCTGCACCTGGACAGGAGCAGATCTGAAACAGGAWTTTCACCCAACCTCATCTATGGTCTGTACAAAAACACCTTCATGACACATCCAGATGTCAGCAATACCTCCCTCTAAATTCTTCACAATTCTCTGGGGCCTCTCTCCATCACCAGTTTGGCCACTCCACAGAAATGCAAGTTACCAGCAGAGAAAACCATCTTTTCCAAGACACTTATTTGAAAATGTCCTCTGCTTTTCATGAGACGCCCTAGGGTATAGTCTCTGGAGTAAGAGAGACAAAAAAAAGAGATAAAACCTCTGTGGGGGAAGGCAATACTCTCTGAAGAGGCATTTGCTCCCTCATTGGAGTTCTTCATCTGTGGGCAATGCAGCTGCTGAGACCATGTCCAAGAGAATCCTAATTACCAATCACAATACCTAATTACCAATCACAGTGTGGCTGGACACACACACCTTGATTCATGTAAGCAGATGGCCAGAAACTGCCAGTGTGATCTGTGTGGTCCTAAAACATTGTGCAAGGAGCCAGAGTGACTAACCTGATCATCAGGCTGACTGATACCCATGAATCAAAAAGTTACAACATCCACTGAAGCTGTTGGCAGGCAGGTTGGAAAGAACTGAGATCCTGTGGAGGCAACACAGGAGCATCTAATTCTGTGGAGATGGTCCTGCCTGGATTGCCATCAAGGGAACAACCTTTGGGAAGGCTGCTGGGGGGCAGAAGCAAACCTTTCCTCYGTTTTGCCTATTWTGGAAATGAAATGTTGAGTTTATAATCTAAAGCTTTCAAAACCCATCTTGTASAAAGTMTTGTCTTCAGGGAGATAACTTTCCATGTTATCCCACACACCACTGCACTTCTTTGTCAGACCAAGAGTTCTGGAAGCACTGCTGCTTGTGACCAATATGTGGGATCAGGCACTTAGAGCTTTATTGTTTTTTGTTCTGTACTTTCCAAATCCAATCAGTGCTTAAAGTTGTTTAACAGGGTATCATAGTCTTCCTTTTTTCCTTTTTCCTTTTCTTCCTTTCCTTTCCTTTCCTTTCCTTTCCTTTCCTTTCCTTTCCTTTCCTTTCCTTTCCTTTCCTTTCCTTTCCTTTCCTTTCCTTTCCTTTCCT
>CADDXX010000550.1:353479-408105 GCA_902810485.1 Alauda arvensis | reverse complement strand
ACTCATTAGTCAGCTCATAGCAATAGATGCATGCCTGAAATAATTTCACTTTCAACTGGCACAAATACTAACCCTTAAATATCAAACTTTATATGCTTTTTCTGTTACTGTTTCTTGAAGACTAAAAATGGTTGTCAAACTAAAATTGTAAAAATAGATTTACTCTACGTTTTCCACAGAGTAGAGCTTGCTGCTGCTGTGTCTGCTACAACTTTGAAAGCATATTGCAGCACAACAGAACTTCAGTATTTTCATGTGTATAAGGATGAACTGGCACACTTGGCATATTTGTTGCCACAACACTTCTTTGTTGCCACACAGGGTAACAAGAGAGAGCAATTATTTGTAAAAATTAGCATTTAAAGCTTTGCCATTTAACATTTTGGCTGTATMCCAGAGAGTAATATGGTATGACTGGTACTTTGAAACCATAACCAGCATATTTAAAAATTTGCTATTTGAAATTAAGAAAAAATAAACACAAAACTGCAACAAAACTATTAAAATTCAGTTTATTTTACCAAATTGGATTCTTGATGACTATTGCAAATTTGGATAGAAATAAAAAAGAGCGAATCACAGCAGCACACATGGAGGCTTTTTGTTGGTAGCAGCAGCAGCTTCCATGAAAAATCTTCACAAACTGGATATAGCTGTGAATTCTCCTACTATCACTGAGCTTTCCTAACAGTGGGGAAAATTTGTATGGATAAAATTTGTGGCTGTGTATTTCTAAAGAAGATAGTATTGACCTCCTTGTATTCCTGAAGAATCCAAGAAGATCAGGATTTGTCAGCACTGAAAACTTCAAAGAAATATCATTGAAATAATCAAATAGAAGTCAAAAAATCTAGTGATCATGCCCAGACTGTAACAGATATTATGTTTTCTGTTCACACTATGACTATTATTACTTCTCTACTTCATGGAAAGCGAAATATTCTTCTACCTCTATTTTTTTAATTAATGAAAGGATGACTTTTAAATATTTCACCTTTAAATGTAAATATATATATAAATATCAACTTTTAAATACATAATTTTTCAAGATATATCTTTAATTTCTTCTACAGCCAACCCTTTGTTGAAGAATATTCCCAGCAGCAAACATTATCTGATGTCAAATAAAAGCACTTTTAAAAAATGATTTATTTTGTGTCTTTGTGACTTTCCAGCAGTTCTGTATTTATCTTTTGAAAATTAGAATGGAAGAATATATTTGGGCTTTTATTTCCTTCAATAACATGTACACACTGARTTTTCAACCACTATCTACAGCAGGAACATCTCAGTTGCTGGAAAAGTTGTGTTCATGTGTTGTCTCACTATGACTGTGGACATTTTTGTTACCAAGGTCTTTCCTAATTAACTGACATTTATAAATGACAACATATTTGATAAAGTTTTCAGGCTATTTACATTTTTTTTTCCCATGGATTTGTCTCCTTTCCCACTTCTTCAACCATTGTCCTACTGGTTTGGAGAAAGATTCAAGATGCAATTTTATATTGCTTTTGCTGCAGTTTTAAATGTATGGGACCAGGTTAATTAGAGACAGACAGACAGACAGACATACATACATACATACATATATATATATATATATATATATATAAAAATTTATACATATAAATATAAAAATATAAATAAATAAATATTTATATATAAAAGAAATCTATATAAAATACATTAATTTCTTCCCTAAATTTCTAGGTGTCCCCAAGTATATTTTTGCTAGGATTCCATTTTGCACAGATAAAACCAAGAACTCCAGTTCTGTCTGCTCTCTGTAGTGCTCTTCACACTGCAGCCAGCTTTCACACAAAGCCCCAGTGCTGCCTGTGTGAGCCTTGGGGACAGCCCTGCTCCCAACACCTCTAATGCTTACCACTGCAATAAAGTAAGGCTGGCCACACTTTCCTGCACCAGGCTCTGTGTTTTTCTCCAGTCACACAATCTCAAGCCTAACTGCATTGTTTCATTCAGTGAGAAGCTGACATTTCCCCTGATTGGTGTCAGTCTGTAGCACTGACTTTTTTTTCAGTGCTTTAATTAATGTGTTTTTTTTTAATAATGTGATCATTGCAAGCTCTGGTCCCATGAAATGTTGTCAGGGGCACATGAGGCAGTAATGCTTGACAGACAGCCCTGGCTGCCATTCCTATTTCAAAGGTGTAGGGGAAAATAACTCTTATATCAAAAGGCACAGGTGAATAATTAAATGTTGGTAAACTTAAGGTCTGCACCCAAAAGTAAACACAGCTGGCTGTGCTACAAACACAAGGAGTCAAATCAGACTTGCTATCAAAGTTATCCAGTCTTGCACATAGATCCAGTCTCAAATTTGGAGAGGTGAGCAAAAATCTAAGTTTAGAATAKCAACTTCCACAACTTGAGGATAACTAACATTTTGTCTAAGTTCTGTTCTCAGAGCCTTGAAGAGCAGCCAGAAAAAATACACAGTTTAATAATAAAGCCAAAAGAACACAGATTCCCCCAGAATCTTCCCCTGCAAAATATCTGCCAGTCATATTCACTGATGTGAGAGCAGAACAGAGAAATCTGTGGGTGAAAAAATTACTTTTTCTGGGGAGCTGATGACTTCAAAAGAGAGTCAAATCCATACATCTTACAGTGTTCCCYAGCCACTGTGACAGATTTTCCACAGAAAGGTCAAATGTGTTCCACAGGATTCTTCTTGCCAACCGTGGAACAGTAAGTAAGGCTGTGAACATGACCCCAGAGGCTGGTGAGTAGGATGTTTCAGGGGAAAAAAAAAGTGATCTGTTTTGGAGCCAATAACCCCCAATATCCAAATGAGAAGGACGTGGGRTTGTTTGCTGGCTCACAGTGCAGGGCCATCTATTTTCTCTGTCCTTTGGCAGGAGGCTGCTGAGAGGTAAAGGAGGCAATTACYGTGGGATAAAAGTGATCTGGAGGAGAGGGCTACAGAGAACCTGGTGTAGCCCTGTGTGTTTTTGGAGAGCTTCACACTGAGACAGCTCAGCTTTACAACAACAAAACAGACGTGTCCTGTAGTCAAGCATAATGAGAGAAAAAGTTTGATTTTCTTTGGAGTGYTTCAGAAATCGTCTCAGTTGTCTGCACTCCCCCAGTCCATGCAGATAAGAGGAGTTGTGGGGGCAGAAGAGTACCCACTTGCTGGAAGCTGCACAGAGCCAGAGCAAAAGCAAAAAATACCAATTACAATGCCATTACTGCTCAGGCATGACTGTACTGCTACCCACTCACCAACTGCCCATGTCTGTGGGCTGTCTCTAGTTYACTTTTACTATAGTTAAGGAAATATTGTATCACTTGTCCTTCAGAGAGATGGCATGGATTTAGCTACCGTGCTGTTTTCTCCTTGTTATTTTAAAAGATGTGTTGCTTTTCAAGGTTTTTTTTTTTGGTTTTTTTTTTGCTTGGAAGACAGACAAGTACAGCTACTTTGACAGCACAAGACAGATTTACCACTATAGGCCCATTTGTTTTGTTATTTTTATACGTAAATAGTGGTAGAGATGATTCCAATATGGATAATGTGCTATTTACAAAGCATGTTATAGCAGGCCAAAATTAACCCAGAACTTCCTCCCACCTCCAATTTTGTTTATTAAGACTTGAATTATTTTAATTGGGATGAGCTCAGCCTATATGAAAGAGCTTTGCAGAATAAGATTTACATTTGTTAGAGAGTACAGTAAAAGCCAAAGGGTCATTCTTAGGCAACTGAGCCAGATTTTGAATTAAGAAACATAAGAGTTTCTTGAATACTCTGGAGCATAAGACCACCACAATAGGAGAGAGAAAATTAAAGACCATTAAATTTTTCAACCACAGAGACAAAAGAGAGACTTGTTAAAAACAAGCAAACAAACAAAAACAAGGGCACAGTGAAAAGAGAGCAGTGGCAGGTCATTTTCTTCCAGGAGCAGAGAAAGGCAGGAAAATACAACTCTTCATTTGTGATCACTGTCATAGTTTCACTCCAGGTGGCAACTGAGAACCATGAGCTTCTTCATCATCACCCTCACCTCTGGCTCTGCCACCCATCCCCACTGTGGGATGGGGAGGAGAACTGGGAGAAGAAACTAAAACCTGTGGGCTGAGGAGAGTTAAATAACTGAAACAAAATAAAATTTAATAATGACAATAATTGTAATGGGAAAGGGAGACAACAACATGAGAGAGAGAACAACACCCAAGAGGAACAAACGATACCCAGGGATACCAATGCTCAGCAGCCTTCCTTCCTTCCTTCCTTCCTTCCTTCCTTCCTTCCTTCCTTCCTTCCTTCCTTCCTTCCTTCCTTCCTTCCTTCCTTCCTTCCTTCCTTCCTNTTTACTCCAGAAATCCCATGGAATTTTCCTTTTTTGATATCCTATATTATTTCATAAGAAGTTACACTAGGCTTCCAGAAAACCTGGAAAAGATGTTTCTATCCTAACAACACTGAGTGTTTACAAGGTGCTTATGAAAATGAAAGGACAGTATCTACTAGATRACAATGTAATCTGCTTATGTGTGAGGATTAAAAAAAATCAGTGTGCTACAAACATAATGAGCAGGCAGTCATTTCACTGAACTCAGGGATGTCAGATATGGTCTTTTGAAGGTCAGCAGTTGAGATCAGCTACATTATTACCAGCTTAGAAAAGGACTAAAAGTTCTTTGATCTGCATAAAATGTCCCATAAATTATTTTGTTAACCTTTGCAAATAATTGATTTAAAAATGCAAAGTGTTTTGGTGATCTCCCTCAAGGGGAGGGAGGTGCATGGTTCAGCAGAAGGATGCAGCCACTATTCCCTAATTCTAATTAATTATAATTCTAGATGTACAGTGAAATCTCTTTTGTTTTCACAGAGGTTGTTCAAGCAGATATTTAATCACTTTCTTAAAAGATAGTTTTCTGATACAGATATGCAGAATTATAGACTCAGAGAATATTTTGAGCYGAKGGCAGGATCCCCTCCCTTGCCCTGCTGCCCTCAGWGCTCTGGATGCAGCCCAGGGCACATTTGGCTCTCTGGGCTGCAGGTGCCCATGGCCAGGTCAGGTCCTCTCATCTACCATCAATCTGTGTCTTCTTTTTTGTGGAAATGTCTGTGGCTTTACAGCTACAGGCATGAGCAGGCAATTCCATGACTTTTCCTTTTTTTTACTTTCTTTTTTTTTTTAATTTTAATCAAGCTTTTTCAAACCRGCTGGTTCCAAGACTGGGGAGTGTTATGATGATAGACACATTTTGAGATTTTTAGCTTTTAGCACAACATGCAGACATGATGCAAAATAGGTTTGGAGCAGAGACTCTGTAACAAACCCAGAAATGAACATGAAATATTTGAGGATTTCTAGATATGGAGGAGATACATTTTAACTTCTCCAAAAGCAAGGAGCAGACCAGTCAAATGGGGAGAAAAAAAGAAAGAAATTTCAAAATRTCAGTATACTTTAATAGGAAATAAAACCAGGATAAAGTATAAATGGAAGCTATAACATAAAGAACTAATAAATAAGGAGGTAGTACATAATTGTGTGAAGAAAGGAAAATATGTTGGAAAAGAAGAACAAAAGTGAAAAAATATCACAGTGGGTGGGCTTGATTCCCATTTAATCAACATACTGAAATCAGCCTTACAGMTGACCAGAGGGGAGATCTGTCATAAGTAAAGCTTTTCTTAAAGGCAAAACTGAACCACTTTTTTCCCCAATTAATTATGTATAAATATATATATTAAAGGAGGGAAAAAAAAAAGAAGCTAAAAGAAAAATTTAAAAGTGCATACCATGGCATAATCCAGACTAGGCAAGAGGAAGAAGTTACATCAGTAAATCAGTGGGCCTAGTTCACACAGCAAAAAGGTTCTGTTTTGGCACTGACACTGGTTTCTCCATGGCTCCTTCCATCCTATGAGTCATATCTAAATGATCCTCTTACCTATTGATGAAGATGTTCAGACAGGATTAATGKCCTAACCTGGGAGTCATTAGTCACATGCTTAAATGCAACTTAAAGCATGTGTAATAATTTCTGAATGTTTATTCATGTGCTTGAACTTAAACAAGTGCTTCACCCTGTGCATTTCTCATCCTCACCTCACTCTATTTGTGCACACTACAAAGCATCAGCCACTTTGCTACTGATATTTTGAATATTTGATGTAACCCATCAGGTCCTTYGTTGGCTGTGTTCCTCTTTTCTGCAAATTTAGGGAAATAATTTTGATTTGCACTTATACTAGCCCATTACTCTAGGGGAAGGTAGCAAAGAAGGGTTGGCCAGAAACCCTGACTGAACAGTGCTCTGGAGGCAAAATAAAGAACATCTGAAATGACAAATGAGGAGGCATCAAAGTAATCCATCAGAAAAATCCTGTTGTGAAGAGTGCATGTGCAAAGTGCATGTGAAGAGGATGTGCACTTATGTTGGGGTTTGTGGTTTTCCATTTGTATTGGTTTGTTCCAAGCTGCCCCCTTTTGCTGTTTGCCCTTGGTTCTGCCTGCTCTGCCTCCCTGATGTGCCCTCCCCTGGCACCTGCCCGTCTCCCCTGAGCCTCTCCCCTTGTTCCAGAAAGTTCCCTGAGCTCCTGTCCATCTCCCTTGTGCCCTCCCCKGGCACCTGTCTGTTTCCCTTAAACCTGKCCCCTTGTTCTGGAAAGTTMTCCCAGTTCTTCTTGGTGATTTGATGTTTAATGTTTGTCCCTCCCTCGAGTTGTCCCCATTGCTCCCAGTTGATGTCAATCCAAGCTGTAACCACACCCCGATCCCTCCTGATTGGTTTGTTGTCACTGTTCCCTGCCCCTGTTAAAGGTGTTGCACACCCCAGAGAGGGGCTCCTTTTGAGCAGTCCCCTCTCAGGGGAATTTGCCAAGCTCAATAAACCCTGAGAACTCAGACCCCCAAAGGATTCAGCCTCTTTTTCCAACCGCAGCAGGGAGGTTTGCACCACTCCTGCACCCACCGGGGTCTGTGTGTGTCCTCGGCCCACAGATCGTGGCAGGGTCACCTCTGGGCAGAGCCAGCCCTAGAAGAGAGGGACCACCTGCACTTACCCCTCAGCTGAGCTGCAGCTGATGGTGATTCCTTTGCACCACAAAATCTAGGTGTGTAAATCCTCTCCTGGAGGCAGGGACTCCCCCTGGCTCTGCAGGGCACACAGCAGGAACCGAGCAGTGTCACAACACATCTCAGTTTGTGGGTGGTGGAGTGGTGAGGAACCACACCTTGTATTTCATGCACTCAGCTCCAGCTGCCCTCCTGAGCAGTTGCATCAAGTCAATCAGAGGGTTTAAGTTTCAATGACTTTGCAATTATTCACAGAGATGTTTTCTGAGCCTCGATGAGACAAACAGCAGGTAGTCACTTGTACATCTGATTGCTGAGCAGCATCTGGGCAATGACTACAGCCAAGCTCTTGTTAACAGAGAAAAACAATGATGAAACAGGGCCTTTACTATTATTCATTGTTATTGAATTAAAAAAAAAATTAAATCAATAGCTCTTTTATGTTGTACTAACCAGCATAAAATAAAAGATTCATGTTTCCTGATGAATGTGGTTTGCTGCCCAGAGGCTGATACTCTGAGTAAATCTGAAAGTCCTCTAGTTATTTTCTGAAAGGGTTGATTTATGAACAGTGAACTGTAATGAGCTAAAATATCATCAGTTTTCATAATTTACTGTATTAATGAGCTTTAAAACTGTGCAATTATTCATATTGTAGTAGTTAATACATATATATACATATAGATGCATAAATGGAAAATTAGATTTCTGTTATCTACASATAATCTTATCATTCAATAGTATAAAAGATGATGTGTTGTTTTTTTCTCATCACACGGCGCTTTAAGGTTTAAAATAATTTAATAAAGGTTTGTGATGAAGCTGGAATAGTTGGTGACTCATAGGTCATCAGTGGGTGGCAGGTGAGAGAAGGGAAAGCCTAAAGCAGTTAAGGTTTTAATGAGACTCAGAGCTGGTTTCCAATTCAGAACATTCTTATTTATTATTTTTCCTGTTATTTTAACCACTACACAATGTTAAATGTATTTTCTTTTCTCAACTTTTGTTTAGTCTAATTTGTTCTTTCCCTTTTCTCCAGTGTTTCTAAAAAGCAAAAAGATTCTATCAGAGTTTAAAAAAATTGGATTGGTAAATGCAATGATATTTTAGCCATAATGTCATTCCGTTATGAGTTTTGTTTCTTAAGACTTCATAAGTTTGGACTAAAAAAAACCTACTATTAAAATATCATAACTTTAGTGCTGCATCTTAACTTATTCAGCATGTGTTTATTTAGAATTTAACTTGTGAAGAAAAGCCAGAATCTGACAAGCTTCCACAATTTCCCAAGTAAATTCAACTGAATATGTTAACCATTTCACATGGCAGGAAAGCTGTGGGCACCAGCTCAGCTGAGATTTCATGACAGGACCAGGAACCAAACTTTCCATGTTCTGTTTTAACATAGGAGGCTGTTCTACCTAAACTACCCCAAGTGCATCCCCAGCTGATCTTTTAATTGTCATTTGGTTTCGTAACCTTGTGATGGGGAATCTCTGCTCTCTCCGTGTGAATGGGAGGCAGCAGTGCCCACAGCAACCATTCCTTTGGAGAGGCTGTTTGTGGGAGTCAGCTGGACTGACTGACTCACAAGCCAGTGGAAAGAAATGCAGCATTGTCCCCAGTGGCAAACAGAAGCCAAAGATAAAATCTAGAGATGTTTTGACTGCATGGACTTCTTTGAATAGCTTCTGGTCTTCACTTTTCATAGGCTTGTGTTCTTCCATGGGGGAAGAAAAGCCTGGTTTCATTTGGTTTTTAACCCTTGAAACATTTATCATCACTGGCAGATTCATTTACTTCTCATTAAAAAACAGAAATATTATATTTCTGGTAARCTCCATTCTTTTTCCACTGTTTTTAGTTTCTCCAGTCTATTCTGTTGTTCTTCACCAAAGACTTCAAGGAGCAAACACGACCTCTCCTCTTCGCACACAGGATCAATAGAACCTCTTTGGCCAAGCAGAACTGGAGAACAGATCATTTGTATGGCTCACAGCCTGCCAAAACCAAAACAACTTCGCAGAGCTTTTCATTATCACATAAACTAAATTACAAGGCAAAAGAAAGTCTGAAGATCTGTCCTCACACACCTCTGCACCCCTTCTATTTTGACAAAAGGAAGGAGGTGCTCAGATTGAAATCTCTTTGGGTCAGCTCTCTGCCTGACAGTCTGGAATGGCAGACTTCTCTCCCTCTCCAGATGCACAGGACTTGATCTGCTTGAAATCCTCAGCATCTATCCACATCTGGAAGACAAAGAGTTTCTTATTTATACTCTAAGAGGAGAAATAGTGTTTCTTACTATGATGAAAGAAACAAACCAATGAACCACCAGCCCAAAAGCAGCACAGAACTGTGCTGCCCTCTCCACAGCATTTGGAGCAGGACTGGCAGCATAGGATGCACAAATTTCTTATTGTGTGCCAAAGAATTCAAGAGGGAACACCCTGATGCTGCAGCAAAATGACAGTTTGATGCCAAATTCTTCTGCAACTTCAACTTATCTTAAAGAAACCCCCACAGCATATTGAGTATCAGCCCCAAACTGGATGGAGGCAGAGGATTATTACAGCCACAAGAATCTAAATCTAAATAAAATCTTTTAAAAAGCCCCTAGGATTTAAAATTATTGGATCATAATTCATGTTCTAAGAATAACAGTCACCACACCATGACTGCATGTTGTCATGTTGGTGCATTGAAAGAAAAAAACCCATCAGATTGTAGCCAAAGACAAGAATATTCACCCCTGAGCTTCCACATCAGCATCCATGGTGTCTGAAGGCAAACCTTAATGAACTTCATGATTCAAAACCTAATGTGAAAGCTGTCCTTGGTCAATTAGAATGACCCCAAGGCTCTGCCTGCTATTCACATCAGTTGAATAATCTCTGTGCACAATATTGCTAAAGACCTTAGCAGCAGTAAAAGTGATTTTGTGTTCCTTGATTTTGTTTTCTCCTTCTGCAGAGCTCACGTTCAGTCATTTGAAAGAATATGTTTTCCACACAGCTGCTTCTGTGCATGTACAAGTGTCTTATGAAGGGGAAAAAAAAGCTGTTCTTTAACACAATAAGGTTAGGGATTGCTTTGACCTGGATTTCATTAACTAAACCTACAAAGAACTCAATGACTAATAGCATGGATTTGTTAAAATCCCATTAACCAATGATTTCCTATTCTTCCTGTCACTGTACTCAGCCAGAAAAGGAAGATAGCATTTTGCTAGGTATTGTACGCAGCAAGAGAGAGAGTTTCTTCTCTTTTATAAAAAAGTTATTTGAAAATTTTTAGAGAAACAAATGAATTAAACAGAATAAAAGGATGGAGTCAAGAGTGAAASAAAGCTATTCAGCATGACAGGTGGCTGTCTTGGACTTCCTTTTTCTGTTCATGACAGGGGAGAAGCTCACTGAATCACAAAGGACTTCCCATGATTTCATGGGAGCTTAGAGGGAGGCCCTTCAGACATGCATGCTGTTCAGTTCCTAGGAGTGACAATGAGTTTTGTATGCAGAGACAACCAATGATAAAAAGCAAAACCCTACTGAAGAAAAGCAAAACAGCCAAGTATAATCTAGATTTTGGTTTTGGGACAAAATATATATATATAGCTTTCTCCCTAAGATTACAGTGATAAAATTAAAATCAACCAGAAAATGTTTTTGTGAAATTATCAGTTGCAGCAAATTTAAGGTTAATTTGTAGTAAAAACCAACATTGTAAGTTTAATTGCCGTTAGTTTGCAAACACAAAATTTCCACTTTACTATGAAAGTTGATATAATATTTTCATGACCTTGTATATAATGGCACCCAAACATCAAAAGAAGGACTAATGTAATATACAAACTGTGAAGGTTATTTAAAAGTGTTAATTAATTATATGCCCTCTAGCACTGACTTTTGTGCATTTAAGTACCTAGAATCTATGCACATAATTTTCTCATTATGTTGTCACTGCACTTTTAATTCAACATTATTCTTCTTTTACTAGAAAACACAACTTTTGCCTCTCTTCTTCACCATCACTCTGTGGTGGTGGCAAACCTCCCCATTTCCAGCACTCTTGAATTATCTTAATGTGCTTTTACTGGCTGTGGATTCTGATCCAGGCAATCACAGATTGGTTTACTCAAATACAGCGCTCTGGTTTCCCTCAGGTGCAAGCTGAACACCAGGGGAAGGTTCAGGAGCCTCCCTGGGTCATGTTGGGAAGGTCTCAGATGGGCTAAATCAGCTGCCTGCCAGCAAAAACCCTCTGCAGGGAAATAAAAAATTAAAATATAAAAAAATCTTAAAAATAAAAATACATAAAGATATATATAAAATATATAAATACATATAAAATAATACATATAGAAAATAAGAGATACATACCATGCGTGTATTATCCCACAGCAATGAGAAAACTGAATTTAGACTTTCTAAGTGGTCCTTCATAGCAGTGATAGTATTAGTGCTCTTGTCTGAATTTCTGAGGAAAGGTAACCAAGCCTGAACACTGAACTCAGTTTTCTGGTGCATACCAAATATTTCCAGAAACTTCTGCAGACTTAAAAAATGTGATTCTGTGGAAATGAAACTGTAAGCCTTCAACAGGAAACAAGGCTGCACAATGTTAACGTAATCCTTCTGTATTTCAGTAAGCTATTTGGTACTTACACATTATCTTTCTGGATCAAATGTCTGGGATTCAGCTGAATGARCACATCMTGCARTGGCTGAGCARCTGRTTGGGCACAAGGGCTGATGGTGGCTGGGGTGGCATCACACTGGTGACCTGTCCCTGGTGGAGTTCTGCGTTGTGGGCCCTGAGCTCTTCAGCATCTTCATCATCAACCTGGATGGAGCATTAGAAGGGATTTTAAGTTTTTTTAATTGGGAGGAGCTGTTGATCCCCTTGAAGGCAGAGAAGCCCTGCAGAGCGGCCTCAGCGTATCAAAGCCATGGGCAACCACAAACCGTATGAAGTTCAAGAAGGGAAGTGCTGGATTCTGCAGCTGGGGTGGGGCAGCCCTGGCTGTGAGCACAGGCTGGGGAACAGGAGGCTGCAGAGCAGCTCTGTGGGAAGGGACCTGGGGCTCCTGGCCCGTGGCAAATGGGTCAGCAGTGCCCTGGCAGCCAGGAGGGCCAACGTGTCCCAGGGGCATCAGGCACAGCATCAGCAGCTGGGCAAGGGAGGGGATGGTCCTGGCTGCTCTGAGCTGGGGGGGCCTCACCTCCAGAGCTGGGGGCAGTTGGGGTGCCACAGTATAAAACAGATATAAAACTATAAGGGAGTGTCCAAAGGAGGATAATGAAGGACCTAGAAGGGCACCCACATGAGGAGCACTGAGCTCACTTGATCTGCTCAGCCTGGACAAGAGGAGACTGAGGTCAGACCTCAGCACAGTCTGCAGATTCCTCATGAGGAGAAAAGGAGGGGCAGGCACTGATCTCTGCTCTGTGTGAGCAGTGACAGGACCCAAGGGCATGGCCTGAAGTTGTGTCAGGAGAGGTTTGGGTGGGTATCAGGAACATGTTCTTCACCCAGGGGTGGCTGGGCACTGGAACAGGCTCCCCAAGGACGTGGCCATAGCACCAAGGCTGACAGAGCTCAGGAAGTGTTTGGACAATGCTCTCTGGCACATGATGGGATTCTTGGAGTGTCCTGAACTGGGCCAGGAGCTGGACTTGGAAGATTCTTGAGGGAGGGTCCATTCCAACTCAGAATATTTATTCTGTGATTCTGTGATGGCTGGTTCAGCAGAAACAGTGACACCTTTCTGTCATGTGAACTTTAGGCAACTCATTTGGTATTTGTGGTAGAAAGTTAAAGCACCCTTCAGCCTCTCTGGCCAGGCAGGAAATAGTGACTGGTTTGTACTTTGGTGACTAATTTTGCGTTTTGTACACTTTCATTACACACCATGTCTCCAAATTCATCAATTTAGCCACCTAGGACAATAATCCAAACATTGTTACTTTTTGCACAATTTTAGGAAGTGAACAAAACCATTTTTTACCTTTGTGAAAAATAATGTTATACTGAGATCTAGGAAATGCACATGAGGAAATGTTTTGAGTATCAAGAGAAGTGGCAGCAGGAATATTGAATAGTGGAGGAGGAAGAAATATCGGATTTCAGGTGGGTTGGTGAAACCCAAGGGGTTCAAGCCACTTGATCATCACTACAACAATATCCCCAAAATGGATTGTACCAAAATTGCTCTTTTGTCATAGGACATATCACTTCTTCCAGAGGAAAAAAATCCCAATATGTGGTTCCTTTGGAAGAATCTATTGAGTAAATTTATGAACAAACCTGAATGTCAAGAGTGTATAAGAGGAAAGTGCAGGGTTCTTCCTTCTGCCAAATAAAATAACAAGAGAAATGTTCATATTCTGTTAAAGTTTTCTGAATAGCCTCTGTTGTACTTGGCCATTTTCTTATTTTGCCTTGTACTTTGTTAAATTTCTAAATTTTGCATTTAAAAAACTGTATACTTATATTGATTCCTAATAAAAGCTAGGCCAATACATTATTAAATTTCATTGCAATTTGACTGTGAATGATTCACCTTTTACTGTGAATCTGTTTCAGGTTTCATGGTTAAATTCTTAATTGCTTCTAATTCATACTGTCTTGAAATAATAAACTTGAAATAAGTTTCAGATTCCTTATTGTTTAAGAAGTACTTTTAAAATGAGTGAATATAATATAGGGGCAGCTGTTCTTGTATGCACTGAGCCTAAACCAGCAGCTAAAGACTGAACTTTGTTAAAGTCTTCTGCTTAGGTAATATGCGTCTGCTGTCTGTTGAACCTTCTGAATAAATGAAATTAATAACTCAAGTACAGTGTAAAAACTTATTTCCTTTTCCTGTTCCCTTTGGGAAATGCCCACAGTGACCTCTTACTTCACAGAATCTTCATTATAATCTTATCTTCACCTGTGAGAGAGGGGAAAGTGGAATTTATCAAAACTTGCACCTCAGCACTCAGACCTTTTCAACTTTCAGATGCAGACTTAGCATTAAAGACTGAACATTCTGCAGCTGGGCAGCAAAAAGAGAAGGTGGGAAAACACAACTCTGATCTTATCTCCCAGGCTTACTGCAGGGRTCCAAGGTTTAATTTATTGCCATGTAAGAAAGATTCCGCTAATTGAGAAGAATCCAGAATCAATTGTTCCACCTTCTCTCTCCCCTGGCTGTTTTTTAGCAGAGTCCCTGCCTCCAATTTTCAGTACAGATGTGCCAGGTCTGGGCAGCAMACCAGGCAGAGGCATCAAAACACAATCCCAGGCACTCTCTGGTGCTCATGGTGTTTTATGATGTCCTAGGAACTCAGGAAGATGATTTTTTCCCCTKTACTTTTGTTTCTGTGCAGAGTGGCAGGGGAACAAGAGATCTTAATGAAGTGACAGTCAGATCCTGAGACTGTGTGAATCAGTGCACCACTCACAGCAGTGAATGAACCAAGAGAAGAATGCAGTCCTCCAAATCTTATATTGCTCCAAATATTCCTCTGCTGATTTCATTGCTCAGAAGATAAGAAATTTAATAAAAAAATATTTTTAAAGGGTACTTTAAAGCTAATAGATAACCTGTGGGCTGGTGTCTTTTTCCAGGCTGACTTAGTTCCATAAAACTACTGCAGAAATCTCAAACTTAGGTTGTTTTTCTTTGAACTGGGTTTCCTCCTCCCCCTTTCCYAGCCTTCTCACAAAAACAAGTACGAAGTGAGACTCCTAGAGTTCTTTCTCATTCCTTCTGATAGAGCTGATTGAGCTGGTGATAAGATTATCACATAGAGCTGGAGCTGCATTTTCTGGTTCTGAATCATACTACCAGGCTTTACAGCAACAATTATAGCGTCTCTTTCCCTCTTACTGGAAAAAGGATGGGATTTAAACATATTGAATTTACCCCATTTCCAAGAAATTGATTTCAGACTGAAGTTTCTACCATAGTAAGTCTCTCCAGATCTGTTGCCAACACTTCAGCATTTGCTTGCACATTCCTYTTAAGCTGGAAAAGAATCCTGAGCATGCAGCATCACCTAAAAATGTTTCTGAGGTGTGGGAGGAATTTCAAGATCTGAAAATGAGCAAACCGTAGAAAATGTCTTGAAGCCAAAATATGATGGTAGAATGACATAGTGACTGCATCATGATTTTTTTTTCCTGGTTAGAGCTGCCAGCATTTACTCTTCTAGAGATTTGATTTGTGTTAAATAGACCAAAGCCATAAAAGCTTCAGTAAAGTTCTATAAAGAATGTAAATTCTTAATAATTAATTAAGAATTATTTGCTTTTAAGAATTAACTATTCACTTTTTACCTGGAAATAAACCAGATTTTGRTACAAAGTACAAGTACAGAAGAATTCTTTCTGTCCTAGCTTTCAATAGTTTCAAGAAAACTTATTCTAAGTGGTTTACTTTTAGTTCCCCTCTTGGCAAGATTGAAATTGGAGTAAAATTGCAAACTTCATGATCATGGGAGGTTAGCCCCAGCCAGCAGTCAGACCCCCATCAGCTCACTTCTTTCAACTAGAAGAGGGAAAGAAATTGGATGAGCAAACCAAAGAAAAACTTTTGGGTAGATAGATTTCACTCTTTAATAAGTGAAAAAGGAATAAAAAGCCCATCTAGAGTGACACAAAGAAAATCCCTCATCACCTACTAGTCCCTGACAAATGGCTGCCTTGGAAATATTACTCCCTGCTTTTGATGCCTTGGGAAGGTTGACCTGGAACAGAGMCTGTGCAGAGATTTCTTAAATTCTGCTGGTGTTTTCCTGTATTTTCAGTGCAGTTGTCTAACAATAATAAACTACAAAGCCATCTGTACTTATTTATATAATTTTTTTCCCTTCTACATCACTGGCTTTTATCTGTTGATGAAATCACCACACTTGGAAATCTCATGTCCAGTACAACTACTGCTCATCTGAGGACTTCCCATTGCAACCCCTCCTGATGAGCAGAGAGGTCACAATCTCAATCTCAGCATTTATCATGGCCCTGTGACAGTAGGGCCAGGCTTGAGCACCATTGCAACCCCTCCTGATGGACAGAGAGGTCACATGCTGGGTTATCTCTTCTGAGATAACCCCAGACTGTGTTGAGCAGCTGTTTTCTCACTGCCCGCGCTTGGAAGAAGAAATCAGAGTCCTTGGGTTGCAGTTTGAAGATGTTTATTTTAGAAACTTTATCTCTAAGTTCAGTCAGACCAGCGTGGTGTTCACAAGCAGCTGGAAAAGTGAATTCTCCCCACCCCGGAACAGCACCTGGGTTTTTATAATCTAAATTATGTTAACATTGTTTTCCTCTAAAATCCAATAACTAAAATCCAAGTCACCCAGTGAAATCACACCTTTACCTAATCTTAAAAAACCATCACCCTTTGCAAAGAGGAAGAGGAAGAGAAAAACAGGAAAATGTGACTTTATCACATTGATCTGCCTCCATCTTTGCCTAATAATGAGAATACAGAGAAATGTAAAACTAATATCTATACACCCAGTGATATAATAAAAAACACACCAATCAAACCCTCGTGTCATCCAAATCCTCAGACAGTTTTGGAAGCCTTCTCCACGGTGTCAGATCAAAGCCAATGTTATCTTTCAAGCAGGCTGTGTGAGCCCATCCCCCCTGTCCTGGCTGCTGCCCATCCAGGAGACCCAGAGGGATGCTCTGCTCTCCCACAGTCACAATCTCAATCTCAGCATTTATCACGGCCCTGTGACAGCAGGGCCAGGCTTGAGCACCAGGCCTTGGTGGAGGCCACTCACAGAGTTCAATCTGAGCTGCCAACTCTGACTCAGTCCAGCTCTTCAGTAGGGTTCCGGACCCACACTGTGGGTTTAGAAGTATTTCACTTGCAGGTAAAATTTCATTGAAATGAACTCAAAAGCTTTTATTTGCCTCAGCACAGCCACAAGTTCCAGCAAAATCYGTCCTGGCCTAAGTCATAGAATCAGGGGGTCAGAATCTTGAGGAGCTGGAAGGAACCTTTAATATCACCTAGTCCCAAGCCCTGCTGCCATGGGCAGAGACACCTCCTGATAGACTGATGGCTGATCAAAGCTTCATCCAGCATGGCCTTGAACTCTTCCAGGGATGAGGCATTCACAAAACCCTGGGCAAGCTGCTGCCATGGCTCACCACTCTCATGGTAAAGAATTTCTTCCCAATATCYAACCTAAACTTCCCCTTTTAATTTTCACCCCTCACTCCTCCCATCACTCCAGTTCCTGACAAAGAATCCCTCTCTGTATTCCCTGTAGAATCCCTTCAGATGCTGGGAGGTTGCTGTGAGGTCTCCACGCATTTCTCATTTTAACCTTAATTTGCCTGTACCATTCATTAGCATTCACAGTGTGGCAAAGTGTTGTCTACATGCTTCACTTTCCCACTCAAAAGCAGCCTGCCTGTTTAAGCAGCAGAGYTTCAGACAGCAGCATAAATTGCCTGCAAAAAAATGTATTTGCAAAGTAAGTCTAGACATTTCATGGCCTTGTATTTTTGTGAACAAACTAGGAAACATGGAGATAAAAAAATCCCTAGTCTATCACCACAGAACATTGGTGCTGTATCAGTAGAAACTGACATTAAATCTATTGACTTCAAGATTATTTTTCTAATTTTATTTCCAAACTACTAATTTTGGGTTAATGTAAAAGTACTATAGGACAGGAAAAGGAAAAGGAATAGAAAAGGGAAAATTAAAAGATAATTATAAAAAGGCAAAAAGACAACTCTGCAGTCAACCAGAGAGTGCACTACATCAAAGCACAAGATATAGTGTCTAAAACACTTAAATAATTGATGTGCACACAATGACCATCCAAATTGGAAGAGAGCAAGGATGTAACAGGACGTTGTTCACCTAGAAATGAAGTGAGGGAGGAACCAAAGACTTTCCTTGGAACAATTCTAAACACTGGATGTCTGTGCTCTTTGGGTGACTTCTACTCCATTAGAGTTGGTGTAACTCCATGGTTTATGCTTTTTACTCTTTTATATGAAGAAATAACCACCTACAAGGACAAAATTGAGCAATTTTGGTTGTTTTCCGCTTTTTGTTTCTAAGTAATCAAATTTCTAAATGTCAGGAGGACTTCTTGCTTCAGTGAGGGTCTCAGAATTCAGTTGTATCCAGACCTCAGTCAAGCTGGTACTTTGCACATTGACTCCAGGGGAAATGGATACTTAGCAATGGTTACAGGGCTGTGCTGGGCACTTTTTTAATAGAAAAAAAAAAATAAAATCAGTGTTTTATTCCTAAAAGTGAGGCAGTAGTCTTTCAAAATCTCTTCCTGAACCAACACTTAGAAATCCATGTTGAGAAGTCTCTATACCTTGATTTCATCATACCCTTCTCAGTTTTTGATTTTCTTGGCTCTGTCTTTTTCTTTTTCCCATCTCAGACTTTCTGAATGTTGGCTACAGCCACTTTTTTTTGGTCTCAGACCCTCATTGCAGGAGATAAGAGCACAAGCACAACTCAAAGCATTAATCCAGAGTCTGACAGAATATTAACAGCCCTCAGCGGGCCAGGATGGATTAACATTCAAACTGAGAAATATATAAACAGGTGAAGGAAAAAAAAAAGAATAAAATAATGGCTTATAATATCATCATGTTGAAGACCAAAAAAGCTTAGTTAAGTCTAGCAAAAGATAGGAGCATCTGCAAACCATGGAAATGTTAGGGAAAACAGTTATTTCATCAATTGCTGATCAACAGCAAAACAACTGAAAGCAAAACAAGCCCAAAGTAATGAGGGGTGGGAGAGAGTGAAAGCTCAGGTGCAAAGAGGAGATGGGGAGGAGAGGCAGCAGGAGAACACAGGTTCTATGTAACACACACTTCGGAAAATGAAACAATTCCCTCCTTCTCAGTGGGACAATTCCACCAAAGCACAGGAACCAACCTCTAAAACAGCCTTCATTGGAACAGTAGGTGCAGGTTCATGACTGACAAGCTGATTCTGGATTTACTTTCACATTCAGCTGCACGTGAACTCAGCAGGAATGTCCCAGCCACAACTGAATTTTGCAAGTATTTTTATGTCCAGAGTTCCATATACTTGGACTTTGGCAGCAAAGCCAACTTGAGGACTCCTCACCACCACAGTGAGCTGCTTCTTTTATCCCTTCTATTCTGCTGGCACAACTGTTAAAGGAGAGTGGTTGCAAGTCAATGGACTAAATATATTTTGGTTAAAAAATGACCTTGTCAAAGCCATTACTTCAGAGATCTCTTTGAACCAAATCATTTAATCATTGATCCCATTACCTGTATGGTTTTCTAAACCACTGTCTCAAACTGAGGGCAAGTAGAAGATTATTAGGTGAAAGCAAGTACAAGCAGCTCATGGATGGAGTATTTAGCCTCTKGAAAACTGAATTTCAGCCAAACCCCCTGCACTGTGGCACTGCATTCAGAACACAAACTTCTTGGASACCATCTTTTCTTCAGAGAAAAGCAATTACAGTTAACAAAAAAGAGTTAATAAAGTTATTTTTTTCCAAATATTTAAACAGTAAACACTGCTACACCCAATAAATAATAATATCCAATAAGAATATCATTTTAATAAAAAAATTAAATCAAGCATCATAAGAAGTATCCATTAAAAAAGAACAACGTCTGAAATTTACAATTTTTTGCTAAAAAAGAAATTGTTTTTAAAGCAGTAAATGTTTTTCTTTTAATATTGATTTTTTTTCTATTTGTAAATAGAGACCTTTTTCATGATTCAGAATAAAATTTAATCAGGCTCTTAAATGCTTTCCTCCATTGTTTTCTGAAAGATCACTGTATATTTGTATGGCATGAATAGGACAGGGAGAAAGTCAAGAGTTCTTTCCTACGATACTTTACCAGACACCTCCTTTCTATTTCTTAAAAACTAATTAAAATACCTTGTCTACTGGGAAAAGGACTAATTGGACTCATCTGCCCTCACTGTGCCATGCCACAAAGTGGAAAATCCTCACTAACTGTTCCTGAAACACCAATCTGACATAGATGGCATGGGATGATTCACAGAAGGCAACCATCTCTGCAGATTAATTATTTTTATTTTGTTCAGATTCTCTTATTTATTTTGAACTGGCCACGGGGCAGTTAATAAATGTCATTCACTTCATTAAAAGACAAAGTTCTCATCTGCTGTAAATAGTAATCAAATTAATTGATTGTGAGAGAGCAAAAAAAGTTGTCTGCTTAGTATTAAATACCACCCCTAGGAAATTAAGATTTAAAACTAATTTTAAAAGGAATTGTGCTGAGATTCACTTCCCTAATAACATGGAAAAACTTGCATTCATAGAGGAAAATAACAGCTTTCCTCCTGCTTTTCTAATCTTAGCAGTAACTCAGTTGAATTCTACTCTTTTGTAAATTCTGCCACYGAGTTGACTGGTTCTTTAGGTTCTCTTCTATGATTACTTTTTTTTTTATTATTCTGCACTTGATGGATTTATTTTGTCCTAAACTAGGCTAAAGTAGTATGAAGCATAACTTATCAAGTGTGCATTTCAGTAAGACCAAATGTAAGAGTCYATCAGCATTCCTGCTCCCATCAGGTTTCTTTGCAGGCCTTATTCACTCTCTAGAATATGTGTTTGTACAAAAAGGTTTGTAAAAGCTTTTTAAATATATTATTATCATCATCTCATCTGGGTTTTTTTTAGAGATATCCCGATTTTAAAATAAATAAATCAAACTAGCTTTTGAGAAACATGTTCCCTGCTACTGTAACTCCTCACATCCTCAAAGACACTAATCTCAAACTAAATCAAACATGAMAGACACCACCATTTCCCAGGTCCTTATGCCCCCAAGAAGACTTTTAACAGTGCAYAAAGGCAAGAAAGCAAACACATTTTGATAGGACTTCAATGCTTTTARTTCTCAAGGAAAAAATAAGATTACATACCTAGAAAACAGAGTATCTCCCTAGAACTGCCTTCCTAATTTTTTTTTTTTTGACTTTATGGATTTACTGGCTGGATAATAAAGTCAAAATTTATTTATCTTCTAGTTTTTAACAGATAGCCTGGAAAGGGGAGTTGGGGAGGGAACCAAAGGTGTTATAAGAATACTCTTATAAAAGAGTATGACTCACAGCATAAAGTGAATGGGGGATGAGCAAAGAACATTAAGCAAACCCAGGTTCTATAAGAATGTGACTGCTTTCATCTCTTATTGTTTCAACAACAACTGAGGGGGCTTAGACCCTGGAATAGTAGCTCAGCTGTCTTCAGGACCTGGAGAACAAAGCAATACCATCAAAAAGGTAAAAACAGAGTGAGAAAAAGCAAGAAAATAATTCCTTCTCAAAAAAAAAAGCACCCAAACAAACACCACAAGACAGATCTATCAAAATAATTCAATATTAAGCATATACTGCAAATTACTGCTATTTGTCAGCCTCTGGGAATCTTTACAAGTAATGGCCAAAAAAAAGCCTTTGGGTATTTATGGGTAGACTTGAAAGGTCTCTGAAAACCTTCAGGATCTTTTTCAAAGTACAAGAATTTTTCTTGGTGTAAATTCACTTGGCATAATTCCCTTTTGACTGATACTTATATATCATCCACTGAAAAATCAGCCAAATCAAATCCTCTGTCTGTGTCAAATGGGCCACTGGACCATCAGACCTGATCTTCTTTTATATTTGCTGAGACTTAGAGGGCCTACCATGTTTTACAGACTGCTTCCTTTGGAGGAATTATCATTCCAGAACAAGCAAGTCTCACATTTGACCTATGAAACCACTGTCCTGGTATCCTAATTCCAAAGTTACAAATGCATCAGCTCATGATAAACAGCTAGAGCAGTCATTACTAGCAGATTTTCTCAATTGTCTGTGTTCATTTCCTAGACATGCATGAGACTAATTCCTTTGTCCTCTCTCAGGGAACTTTATTTATGAACACAAAATGTTACTGGCAGGATTATCAAGTCACAGATTTCAATTAAGCCTTTTTTTTCAGGGAAAGCAGAAGTGCATGTTCATTTGTGACATGTCCCAGGTCTTGCTCATGTCCCACACTCTGCTGGTTCATCTCTAAATAAACACAGCAAGGATTGAGTAACGTCATCAGTTTGGTTGCAGGTGTAATTGCAACTGGAGATGGCAGCATTAAGATTCAGGGGATAATTCTGCAGAAAAATGGATACCTTAGAAGCTGTTTTTATGGAAAYATGCTAGTTGCTTCAGATGTCCCAGAACAGCTGAAATACCTGCAAGAAACTCAAAACACCTGCAGTGTTGGGGTGTATCAGTGACATGCAGGTCAGGAGGAGAGGTGTCAGCTTTCTGGACAGGAAACATTGTCTGCCTGATGGGAGCAGGAGAGGTGACCCAGCCTGCAACACTGCTGGAATCAGGCATCTCATGGCTCCTGCTTTCTTATGTTCCATCTGCCAGTGTTGCATTTCAGGTGAAAGTTCTTTAACTTGGTTTCATTGTACATTAATTAATATCTCTGTATATAAACTTTATGTAGAACTTCTAGGCATGCCTGCACACTTACACAAGAATGACTTATAAGCCAAGTAAACCCAAAAAACCCTACACCCTACCTAAAGCTRTCTTTCTCTTGGGTGTGTACCAAGAACTCTCTGCCAAAAAAAAATATATCTATATATTCAATGCTAGAGTTAATATTATCAAAGGCAAAATTCCAAGAGCTGCCTGCTTACACAGTAATACAGCAGATTAAAAAAGAGATTACTATCTTTGAAATTATTTTCTCAGTAGATGCAAGACACTGACCATACTGCRAAGCCATTTAACATTTGGGTTACAWGAGACAGATGATCTGGGMAATGAAATTACCCACTACTGCATTCCCTGGTTTGTGGGGAAGCAATCACTTTGTAGAGGAGACTTCCCAAGAAATACAACTGCCCATCTAAAAAGGAGCAAGTGGAAGACAGAGATGCTGAGAGTCTTCAAATCCCAATTATCACATCTGCTATGCCAATACACTTCTTTCAGCATCAGCATCATTTTATCTCAAAGATTCAGTGTTGTTCTATGGAAACAGTAGGGGCTATGGCTTTTCTGGTACCAAAACTGGTGTCCTGAGTAGGAAAAGGTGTGGGCTAGAAACACAGACCTACAGGACCAAGATCACACAGAAGCTGATGAGCAACTGCAAATGGGAGCTCAAGGACAAGCTGGATCTATGCCCATCAGTGCTGCAAGTGACGAAACCACAAAAATGGAAATGATGGATTTCATATTGAGTCAGTTTTCTTATTTATTTCTAAATTTAAAAGTTCAGTAGTTCAATAGTTTGGGAATTAAAGGAGTGTTCGGATCACTCCTCCACAGACAGCTCTGTCCTGGTGGACTGACTGTAATGACACTAAAGTCAAGCATTACACATTTATTTGAGTTTTAAGGAGAGAAAAGCATGGGTGAGAGGTGACCCATACTGAGTTCCTACATCCCAGTATGTGGCACGTGCTCACATTCTCCTAAAACCAAAAAGAGTCAGGTATTTTCCCTCAGTTTATCTGTTTGCAAATGTTTGCAATRCATAGGGAATTGCTCTGGAAATCAATATAAAAACAAAAATTATACCCAAAGCATGTGAAGAATTTTAATAATATCAACTAGGACTGCTCAGCTTTTATTAAAAAGCTCCTATTTCTCTGTGGCTTTCAAGTGGAGTTTGGCTTTCCTAGTTTCCTTTTTACACACTGCTATTTATGAATTTGATGTGGTAGTTGGTTTGACAGATGATAGGATTGCTTGTAACTTACTCATGTTTGGATCCTTATGTGAAAACTTCTATCCTTTTTTTAAGCACTAACCTCATCCTTTTTTTTTTTTTAATGAAAGCAGAACTATTCTAGCTTCACTTCCTTTAATTAATCTCCCTCAAACATATGGCAGCGACGGAATGATTGTAAATGACCTCTAAACTCTCTGTATATATTTAAGGCCTTAAGCTAATCTTGTTGTGCTTTAAATTTAGCTCAGTTTTTTCCTATTAAAAGCATGACCAGGGTAGAACAATGTGAAATCCTGTGCGTGCTGCTGGCAGGCTGTGCCTGCGGGTGTGCGCATGGGAACGGCGGGGCCAAGGATTCCTCAGCCAAGGGAGAGCGCAGACAGTGGGGAAGATGTAGCACGGCGTGTTCTTGTCAGAGATCACACACAAACTGCCTCAAACGCAGCTTATGGTCCTCCCACAATGGGATATTTTTTGCTGTCCCTAATGACGCCAGGCAGGTGTTTACGGTTCTGATGTGTGTCCGTCTAAAGTTGGAATTGGGCACAGACACAAAATAGCAGCGCTTGACGCACTAGACCGTGACATACTGTATGCACTGCAATTAAAATAAACCCTACTCCTGATCTTTATTTTTTTTTTTTTTTTATGAGGAAACAAGAAAAGCTATGAAGACTCATTCTGGTTTGTGGAAAGCTGAGCACTATTCTGAGAAGTGTAAAAAAAAAAAAAAAAAATAATTTGCAGAATGAACTCAAATTCTCTGAACCACCTTTTTAGCCTTGGCTCACTCTTTGCCAGGTGATTTCAGAGGAGGAGGAAGGAAGGGAGCTTTCCATCTGTTGAGGTGTTAGGATTCTAAACGTGTTCCTGAGTTAATTTTGACTCTTTAGTGTGAGATAAGTTAATATACTCCAAACCAGTATACCATGTCAATCAACAGTGCTTTTCTCAACGTGAGCCCACTCACTTCCGCCGCCTGCTTGCAGGCTCTAGAGGCTTCTAGCTCTAAAACTGTGCTTCCCTCAAGACATGAAACACTCAAGTGGCATCAACAAATCATAGATGCCTCTAATAAAATGAACATGACTGGTGTGAATGGGAACAGAGAGGTTGGCAYTGTCTGTTCCCTTTGTGTTTATGTAGCATTTTTCCTAAATACTTACAAACATTCAGAATTACAAACAGCTTATTAAAAAAAAATGGGGGGAAAGGAAAAATTATTGTAAAGAAACATTAGCTATTTATAAAATCCCAATACTAGAATTATATTTACTTAAATAGATGCATCCCAAAATATCATTTTCCTGCGTCTCTTTCCAGTCTTTCTGAAGCAGGCATAGAAGYCTGTGAAGTATATTAACTTTGCTGGGGACCAGAAATCCAAAATATTTGGAACATTATTTCATCTTCTGGTCAGAAGATATGAACACATTTACTAAGTCTAGGCCTGCCTTAGTGCAAAGTACTTTCCTAAGGAATTGGAGATTGCAGTGTACATGCAATAATTGCCTCTGTGTTATGCTTCAAGTATCCAGAAGCCTACAGGAAGCTGAAAGTTGTGTCAGGACCATCAGGTTTAGTTGTTAATTCAGCAAATACAGTCCATGAATTTGCCTAATCCCATTATATATTTGTTCTCTACGGCACCCTGCAGTAATGTGATCTACATGTATAAATTGTGCAAAAAAATCAATTTCTTTCATTGCCTATAAATTTATTTACAAGCTAAAAWTTTTGTTTGGTACATCAGTTTGTATATTTGCATATCCTTCTGTTTCCTCATTTCCAAGCTGCAAAAAAAAGAAAAAAAGAATTCAGTTCATATCACAATCCATATGAAACATATTCCATGCTTTTGATGTATCAAGGACTTTCTAGTTTTACTAGATTCTTTTTTTTAATTAATCAAGAAAAGTTGCACAATGTGTTCAAAATTTAAATTTATAAAATTACACAACTTTACAAACAGATTTATCCAGCATCAAAAATTAATTTCCTGATTTGCTTTAAATTCCTCTGCTAATAATAACTAATATTCCATTTGCCTTTTTTTTTTTTTAYCAGTGATGAATATTGGGCTAATTTTTCAGAGAAATATTTGTAATCATTCCCAGCAGGAATTACCCRAGACTCTCAAGGGTGGAACCAGGAAGTGATCATTAACAACCACAGCATCACACCAGAGAACATCTCGTTTATTAACTGGAGTGTCAGCTTAAATATTCATACAGCTGAAGAAAAACAATGCTCTCTACTGAATATTGGTCTCTCACTTGTCCTCTCCCTGTGTGTTAACAAAAAAAGTACAAAAACAAAAGCAGAACCAACAGAGCTCCCATCACCTGCCCAGCCCATCCCAATTCCCCCCCCAGAAAACCAAGCAACCCTRATGCTGATTTCAGAATGAGCCTCTGATGCAGCAACATCTTGGGGACAGATCTAACTTTCAGGATGAGTCACATCCCTGTGACTCAGAATCAATAGTAATTTTAATGTGCAAAAAAAAAAAAAAAAAGAAAAAAATTAAGATGGCTCAGGATGCTGACTTAGTTAGCATCCTGTTCCAGGAGACACTGCCTCATGGTTTTGCCAGTGGAATGAGCTGGAGCTTGAGTGCCTTGATAAAATGATCATGGGAGAGAACTTTTCCCCATGGGATCTATGGATTCTATGAAACTGTGGGAATTCATCCTAACAGAATATACCCAAAAATCAACAGACTCCATGCTGCCACCAAGAAAATAGTGTAGACTCTTTCTTATAGTGATTAAAATGAACAGCACCCTAAAATAAATGGAAATAATCRTTCAAATTTGCCCTGTTTTGTTTTGCTCCTTTCCACCTCTAAAATATCAGCTTGTCATCTGTTTAAAATAACATGTATGTGAGGAAAAAGTCATGCCCAGGCACCCATTCTAACACTTCTTTTCCCACCATTGGGAATCCTRTGCAAAAAACCTTGTTGTGTTTTCCCTGGTGAATTTAGCATGAGACCAGAAGTTGGATACCAAAGTGTGCAAATTGGTGTTGCTGTGCTCTACCTTGTAGCAACAAGAATATTAATTCAGGTTTTAAAACCATCACCACCTTCTGCTTTCACAAACACAACACAAGAAATTTCACATACTCCCCAGAGACCAGGCTGGATTCCTGCTGGGRAGAAACCAGTATGAAGTTGATAGTGGTGACTGGGTAACCCTAATAATGATCAGTCTGAAACTGGGGGATGAAAAGGAAATGCATGCTACTGGAACTCACAAAGAAATAAATCCTAACTAGCGCTGGTTTCCAGGGAGATCTGAAAATTGGGTTTGTAAAAACAAATTTTTACAAATAAATAAAAATATGTCTTTTTTTAATCAAGACATATTATTTGGAATTCATTTATTTAGTACTTTAGTACTTTCAGAGTTTTGTTTTGTTTATATTTATTAGAAATTGAGATACATATACATAAATGTATTAATATCAAATATTTTTTTTTTATAAAGAGAACTAAGTATAGGAATTTTACTTAAATGCAGGAGTTTAATAACAAAATAATAATAGTAATTATAATAATGGCAGTAATAATAATGGTAATAATAATAATAGCAATAATAATAATAATAATGGCAGTAATAATAATGGAAATAATAATAATGGTAAAATAATAATGGTAAAATAATAATGGTAAAATAATGATGATGATGATGATTATTATGATAATAATAATAATAATAATAATAATAATAATAATAATAATAATAATGGCAAGAGGTGGGAGGAAACAAAATCCTCCCAAGAACAAAATCCCTTCCATGCACAGACTATGGCAACAGACACACCAAGCATCTTTAAAGATATCAAGGAGAACATGAGCCTGCTCAGCTGACAATTTCTTAGGCTGGAGAGTTTCCAGATGTGCAAAAGCTGCTGCATTTTGTCTGTGCTGGGAAGGAAATGCCAGAGCAGAAAGGCTGTGGTGCAAGACATCCATCACTGCAGCAGAGGTGCACTCACAGCTGAGGAGATTCCAGACATTTCCACCCAACATTTCATCCCCAGCAGCTCACCCAGCCTCAGGGGGTCCTGGGGCAGTGCAGGGACTTGGATSAGCTCCTTCTCACAACTGCAAAGCTTCAYRGCCCAGAAAATGCTGAGTGACAGASAAGTGAATTTCAAACCCAKRAATGTCCCTGTGACAAGAGTCAGCCAGGGATSTGCAGGATTTCAGCTCCTTCACAGCCACCCTGGAGTGACAAGCGAAACCAAGGGGACCCTTTCATATTCCAGATGCCAGGCATGGCCCAGATTCCTTTTCAAGCAGCCACCAGGCCTGATTTCACTGGCTTCAACCTTCAGTTTCAGGGAGGCCAACCAGGAAYTGAGTAAAACATGTCAGGTGGAAGAGAGGCAAAAATGAAATGATGCAACCCATCACAATATTGCTTTTGGTGTGGTTGATRTTTGTGCTAAACACTTAGAACTCCCATACATAGCTCAGCAATAATTTTTTTGCCTTTATGTGCAATAGTTTCTCAATTTGTCTCATGTAAAATTCACACAGTATTGTTATTAGAATAATAACTTCAATGAAGAGTTCAGGGAGATGTAAACTGAGGTCATGAAAGGACCTGTCTCTACCTGTCAGTTATATCAGCCTGTTTCTTGTCTTTCTGAAAACCATTATGTATATTTTTATATGTTATATGTATATTTTTACATGTTTTATGTATATATTTATTATATGTTATATACATTTTATATAGTATATATTTATTATATATTTATATGTATAATATAAAATTTTATTATAGGTATCTCTTATATGTCCTTCTTCATTTCCATTACCTMTAATCCACTGCAAATATCATGTTGACTGTTAAACTCTGTTAAAATCATAAATTTTCAGGAAGGCTTTGGTTTTCAACTACCCCTGGCTGCATGATACAGATTTTTTTTTTTTGTGGTCATTCATGCTTGCTAATTTTCCCCTTACCGTTGAGCTTTGTGTTCCTCTCATTAATATTTAAATATGCTTTGCCACAAGGAGGGGGAGCAAACAGAAAAAGCTTTAACCATTTAAATAAAGCCTCATAAAAATAACTTCAATTATTTTGTAATAGGAAAACACTGACACTGATATTCCCTCTCTCTCACACACACACACAGAACACATCTCAATGTCACAGGAAAATAAAATTTTAAAAGGCTATCAAGGGCAAAAAGCATGATCTTTCATAATCAGAAAATTATTTTTAGGTGTTTAGAGAATTCTAGACATAGTCTTCCCTGTAAAATTTTTAAATTCAAGCACTGATGTCACAAAGGTAAGTTTTTTTTCAGAAGGTCTTGCTGTAAGAATTCTGGAAATTATTCCTCCAACCTGAAATACTTTGCAAATTGAAAAGCAGGATCAGAAAATAAACAGTAAACTGTTCCATTTATGCAATAGAGGGAAATAAAACATGATAGCAATAAGAGAAATAAAACYTGAAGCTACATTAAATGGAGTTTGTACCCTCAAGAACTCCAGCATGAACATTAGGTGTAAGCACATGGAATAAATACATTCTTAAATACAGTAGGTGAGTAATTCTCAGCCTAAATTCCCTCACTTATTTAAGATTAAAGCTAGGAAATGCCATTGAAATGCATAAAAGGCTGATCACAGACAACAAAAACAAAGCCTGATACATAACTGTAAGAAATGCATGGCCATAAGATCACTGCAAAAAAAAGTTTGTCAAGCAAACCAAAGCTCAGTGTAAGTTCAATTTCCTTGAATCTGATGGTGTACAGGGGGCATTCAAACCACCAAAGGCAGCATCTGGCTCTGACACACCCTCCCTCTCTCACAGTCCAGTTGGTTGTGAGTTTTTGTTTGTAATAAAAATTCCATTATTCAGCTTTGCATTTGAACATGGACATGAACTTTTTGCCATTTGTCCACTTTTAAAAACTAATAATTAAAAAGCCCCAAACAACTTTTAATCTCCAAAGAGCTCAAAATTTTTCTTCTTTGCCTTTAATATATAATTATTTTCTATTCCCTTGACTTCAAAGGAAATCAAATTAAAGATTAATACAGTGACAGACTATTTGATATTCATTATTTTTAGTTGCATGCATATAAGTTCAGAGGTGACAACCCTTGCTTTTGAAATCTAAGCACTTGAGAATTTCTGMAAGAAAATTAAAGCAATTATTAGATTATCTTCCAGCACTCAGGCATGGGAGGAGCAGAGTTCATTAAAAAAGTGACTCAGTATAGTAATTAATTAATTTTAATTCAACATTGTAGACTTGTGCCATGAGCAATATTAGCAAATACATACAATATACTCTTTGCTTATCTAAAATTGATTAAACTGATATGAGATAAACCCAGTCTATTATAACAACCAAACATGTTACTTAGGGTGTCTTTCAGATATATCTGACATGGTTTAATGGTTTCACCAAATAATCAACCAGCATCTTAAATTAGGGGAGAAATATTCCTACAACCATAAATTATTTAATTCTTGAAGTTTGGGAAGGGATAAAGCACCAGACCACACAACTCATTCACAGGAAATGAATTCCAGCCCAATCCTACTGCCCTCAGTGTGTTTACATCAGTTGAACTTCAGCAAGGGAAACCTGAAGTCTGCTTTGAGATTCACCCCAGCCACCAGCAGAACTTTGGCTCCCAGAGCAGGCAGGGAATGTAAATAAAGTAAATAAAATGTAAATAAAGCACTTTTTTCTGAAGCTCTCATGGGCTGAAAGGTGCTTTCTGTTGATGGTTGGACAATTGTGACATAATCATCATTGAACTTTTGCCAGCTGTGGAACAAAAATTAAGGAAAATAAAAGAAGAAAAATTAGAAGAATAAAAACATGACAATAACTCTGAAGACTGAACTGCCCTGCTAGATGTCTGTCTTTGGTACTGCTGTTTTAAGGTCATATCACCAGAGGCTGCATTTTATAAAAGAACATTTGATGCTATAGAAATGAATTTTATTCTTCTTCAGCAAATTATTAACACATCTGCTGTCTGCATCACAATGGGATAAGTATCTTTGTTACTAAAAATGTCTTGATTAAAAAATCATTTCAATGACCATAGGTTGGTCTATCTGCTGAAGCAGAGTGGACACAGTGAGAAAAAATGTTCCTAGCACTGTTATTCTATCCAAATACCCCTGGGGAACAGACAGGTTATCTCTGTAAAATTAAAGGGCTTTTCAGCCCTCGAATAAGTGCTCTGGTAAGACTGCAGTGGATGATGGAAAAACCTCTSCTGTTCCTCAGGGTGGAAGTCAGGGCACATGAGACATTTCTTTGACAGATTCACTCAGGCAGTGCAGCCCTCAGCTCCCTCCCTGGGAACCACCCAGCCCCTGCTACACCACGGAGCAGCTGCCAAGAAAATACCATTACACTCCATCAAATCCTGAGGCTGATCTGGAAATCACACCCAAAAGGGGCAGAGTTAGCAGAACAGGGCAATCAATAAACATTAAGGGGTGAAAGCTGTGGGACAGGTCCAGGACTTGGTGAATGTCATTTTTACTACAGACTCTTTCACAGGCTCTGCAGATGATGCAAAATGAACAGCAATTTGAGATGTGGCTCTCTTGCACTTAGATCAGGAAAGGAAAACCTGGAGCTAAGGGGAAGAGCAGTCATTTACCCCAAGCATTTTGATACCAGTCCCCTTAGCTCTGAGACCAGAGATGAAGATTAGATAAATAGTATGTCTGTGCTGTTTTATTAAAGATTTTTTCCAATGTTTTGCTCCAACTATTAAATGAGGAGACTGATAAATCTGTGCCAGGGATATTGGACAAGCAGCCATGGAATCTGAGCCTGTACTGAGGTGAACTCTTGCCTAGAGTAACACACCTCAATAACACACTCACAACAAGCAAGGGTGGGGGGAATCAATTAAATTCCACCATGAAAAAGTAAAACAAAATTTGAAAACTTCAGGGGCCCACAGCCTCACTTCTTCAACCTGGCAGCAAGGCACACCCAGTTCATAGTTGGCTCTTAAAAGCCTCTTGGCTGGGTTTGATCTCTAGGAAAAGGTTTCTTTGCTGTGAAATTTGCCACATAAATTCAGTAGATTTAAATAATTTAAAACTCTTCTAGTTAGTTCAATTTCAGTATAGCTATAAAAGTATTATGTATTTAAGAACATTTATAGGTCTTGGATGATGTCCCTTATTAGCAAACAGTCACGTCACAATAACATCTTTAAATTATTGTTCCAAGCTTGCTTAGATTTAAGTGGCAGTCTCAAGAATAGCACATGTTCCTCTATTTTAGCCACTTACATAGAAGAAAAAGGGAAGTGTCAGTTTACTTTAGCATTTGTCATGAAGCATCAAAAAATACCTGATATTTTTTATAACCATCATTCTCACAAATTGGGCATCATTTTATTTTTGAACTTCAGTSCAGTATAAAAGTAACTGATCTGTTAACTACTGAAACATTTTCTGTGTTACAAATACATGTCAAGAAGCCAAAATACTCCTGAAATACAGAGACTTTTGAGAAAATGCATATTGCTGTGATAAAGTTAGCATTCTGCCTGTGTGCATTTGCTTGTGTGAGCCCAGCACTGACAGGTAAGAGTTTGAGAGAACCCTGGAGGAATAACAGGGTTCTGCCCAAAGATTCTTGGGTTTCCCAGTAGGATTCCCAGGCTATCTGGTGAGAAAACTTAGAATCTRTTTTTATGATCAGTATTGATCTTTACTGCAACCCTCTGATTTCAGAAAATAGCCAAGATACGGGGAAGTAAACTGAAAACTTCAAAATCATCATTCAGGACATCATAGCAAAGCCTTTTTATTTTTCCTTTTCCTACTGAATAACATGAAGTGCTGTGCCCTGTAAATGCTTCTTCTACCTATTTGTCTGATAATAGTTACAGTTTTTAAGGGAACACAACACGTATGAGGAACATCTTATTTGTGACAGCCATTCTGCTCTAGGACAAACCTGCTGTGATCGAGTGTTTCTGCACATTGATCCTAACTTTTTTCTTAAAAGTTCTTTTATTATGTGCTGTATGGATTCATGACATTTTTACCCATCACTCATCTCAAGTAATTCTGTTTTTTCTCAGTTTGAATGAGGGAAGAGACATACCTGACAAGGAGATATTTGTTTAACATGTGCATTTGCTTGGCTTTTGGGGACACAGCTGCATCTCCCCGCATTTCAAAAATAAATATAAAAATATAAATATAGAAAATAAATATTATTTATTTATTTATTTTATATATATTATGTATATAAAAATATATATTATATATTTTATATATATTATATATTATATATATAATATTATATTTATAATATATATAATATATTTATTATATGTATGTATATGTATATGTATATGTATATGTATATGTATATGTATATGTATATGTATATGTGTATATATATGTATATATATATATATATATATATATATAATATCTATTTTATATGTATATTATTTTCAGAGCAAATCTGACCAAGGTAAGCCAAAACCAACACACCCTTCTTCAAAGACAAAGAGCCAAAACCATCTTTAAAACAGTACAAATCCCTGTCCCGTGTTAGAACCCCAAAAAGCAGATATAACGCTCAGGGACAAGTGTTTGAATAGTGACTAGAGGAACAGTGAATGGCTGGAGCAGGGATGGAAGGAAATCCGTGTGTTCCTGCTCTGTGTCCGGGCTGGCCTCACTAGATGGCACTGTGACACATCCAGAGGAGGAGATGCTGCCCTCAGGGTACCAGCCAGSTTACACTGCTGGGGGAAAGGGAAGCTGCATTTCTGCAGCTCCTCCTTGGCATTTGCCTTTCTGGGATACTGGCTGAACTGTGCATGCTTCGAGGTGTTAATAGTTTAGGCAGAGAGGCTCTGTGGGAACAGCAGTAAGTACAACATCTGAGTAGAGACATTGTCTGAAGGTTGTAAATAGCACAGGTGGCATCAAGAATGTACCCAGCATTATTTTCCATTCAAGTACAAGGTTCTTATATCAGTTACTGTAATTACTTTTCAAATCTTTCCCACGGTATCTATTTTAAATTTACTTACATTCGATTTCAGCAATGTCAACCTTTAGTTTTGGCTTTTATGTTTTCCAGATTCCAGGGTGTTTTGGGTGTAGTTTTAAGCTTCATATTAAGTGCTAATAGGTAGTAGGTAGACAAAACAAATCCTTTCCTGCCGAAAACCAAGGACAACTTTCTGGCCCAAAAGCATAAACAACGATGGACTGAAGAGGAAAACAAGAAGGATGAGACTKCACAGCCTGGAGTTGTAATTGGACAATTAAACTCAATATGCAAATAGACCCAAGGGGACAGGGGGTGTGGCCAGGGGATTCGGGGGAGAGGAAGCTTTTGGAGGAGTCGTTGGGGCTGGTTTGGATGTCCCAGGGTTATCCTGGGGGGATAAATATTTGTTTTATTCTCTAATTCTGTCCAGTCTCTGTTTCAGGTCAGCCTTCCCAAGGCAACAAACCCCCACAGGTCACTTTTAAGAAGTTTGTTTGCTTGCCTGGGCAGTGGTAGGTGGGAACCACCAAGAAATTCAGAATTCAAGTGAAGCACTCATGATAACATTTCTGTGGGACAGCCCAGCAGAGTTTTCATCCCAAGGCTTTCCCAGTGCAGAGCTGAGCAGCCTGACTTTTGTCCAGCACACCAAGATGCTCCACAGTCTCCTCTCCCCTGAGAGAGAATATGAAGCACATCATCCTTACAACTCCTTGAAACTCTGCTTTGGGCTGATATAAACAGACAGCACGTTTTAAAGGTGCAGAGCACATCGTTACTAAAGCAGACAAAAATTATGASAGTGTTCTAAAAGGGAATGGAAGATGGATAAAGCATCATAACACAAACTTGCCAGGATTAAACAGCATCAAATCACTGTTTGTGAGGCTGAGGGGTGAGGGAAGTATTCTGGAAGAAAGAGCAATAATAAGAAAAAAGACAATGATATTTAAAATGCATCYATTACCTGGCACAAAGTACAGACTATTGCCAAGAATAACAAATCCAGAAATATTAAATAATSTGCTTGGTTATGTGCAACTCAATGGCTTGGAAAAAGAGGAATGGGCTTTGATTCCACTCTGTTTTCCTGTGTTGCAATACATTGCTCAGCTGGTATTGGTTCTGTTATTACAAAGCATAAGGAATTTAAGCAGATGAGACCCTTCCTTACCAGAGGTGTTTGAGATCCCACTGAGCCCTGGGGAACTGCTCTATGCTGACAGAGAACCAGGTCTCTGGTTTGAGTAGGCTGCACAGKGAATAATTTTGAATTCTGTCTGTATAGGGAAGACCAACAAAAACAATCATTTATATAAATCTGAATGTGTAGATTTTTAACATATTCACCAGACTTGTCAGGGCTCACACTTTGGGTAGGAGGGGAACACACTGGCTTTCACCTCTGTACCTCATTTGAGGTTACAGACTTTTGTATAAAGAGAGATCTCCTTGGTCATTAAAGCAAAAATCTTCTTCCCATCTCTTCCATYGTTACTGTTTACCAAAAATGGTCCCATTTTGCCAGGATGATGATGAAAATGGAAAGCATTTTCTCACAACTSATAAAGAAGAAAATAACACACCTTCTTTGACAATGGCTCAAAAAAAAAAACTGGAAGAAACAAGGAGCATCGAAGCTTAGGTAAATGTTTTGAAAAAAATTTGARGATTGTAATCATATTTCCAAGCTTGCTGAGAAATTTCTGAATTTATTAGTAAAAATTACTTTGTAGCTTCAACTCACAGCAGACTTTTTGGACTTTGTAGACCRCATTCCACCCAGGAAAACTGTAGACTTTGAACTCTCATTAAAGTTGAGTTCAAATATAAAACAAGCAGAAGACATTTCCAGACATCCATGAGAGGAAAGAGACCTTATTTTGACATTGCACTCCAGTCACTCCTACTCTAAACTATTACTCTGGCTAAATAAATGCACTCTTTTACTACTACTACTACTACTACTACTACTACTATTATTATTATTATTGTTATTGTTATTGTTATTGCTATTGTTATTGTTGTTATTATTAGTATTTTGTTGTTATTATTATTATTTTTATTATTATTTTATTTTATTTCCTCTTTTCCAGATATCTTTTTCTTTTTCACTCTCATTCTTCAAATAGACACCCACAAAATTCCTGATTTAATCCCATTCACTTCTCAGCCATTCTCTTCTCAAACTGAACACCTGGTTTCTCCCCACAAACAGATCCAGAAGCTCCTCCATAGTGATGGTTTCATTCTTGTGGGTAACCACTGGAAAAAAAAATAAAAAAAAACCAAAAAAACCCCACAAAAAAAACAGAAGTATAAATTAAAAAAAAATTATTAAATTGAATTAAATTAAATTAAATTAAATGGATGGAATGTGCTGTTCCCCCCACAGCATCCCACAGCACATCCCCACTGGATGGGCTGATCTCTCTTGGGGAAAAGGAAGATCAAGCCYACAGGAGCACAGTGTAATGTAAGTCCTGATGCAACCCAAACAATTCCACTGCACAGTGACAAAGAGCAGCACAAATATCACTTTATACCCCTGGAGAGCCTTGATGAGTACATGGGTTTGCTCTTAGATGAACTCCTGCAAGAATTAAAGAGCATCTGGGCTCTACACACATGAGTTAATGTTGGCTCCTTTCCCTAGGACAGCCCAGTGAATGCTGACATGGTTTGAGGACATTCAGGGCAGGCACCCAGATGAAAAAAGAGATTTTTATTGCGTGACATGAGGGCCCAACGTGGCTTTGCAAATTGCAAATATGTAAACAAACAGAGACAAACAAACTGCTCTTAGTTTATTATTGAGTCCAAGGTACTTACAAATAGCCTGGCTCCAAAGAYAAAAAWAATTCAAGTCAGCTCCTTGAAACAAAAAGTTATGAGGAAAGAAATACATAAATGTTCAACTGAGTAAAGTGCATTTAAAATTATTTTATATTTTTGTGCCAAATTGCCCCTTTAATATAACACTTTGTAAGAAACAAACATGCAGACAAATGCACAAGGAAAGTTGCTACACCTTAGTTTAGAATTAAATACATAATTTAACAATCTACAAAATTATCACATTCTATTGACTACAACCAATGTTTTTCTTCCACAGGAGATTGTGGTGTTTTTTCTACCTTGCATAAAAATTAAGATAATTTGCCATAGTGCTTTTGATCAGTCAGAACACAACACATTCAAATATCACAGCAGCCTCTCCTTTATTACCTATATATAAAGAAAGAGTACATGTGCAAGGAAACCTTCAGTTTTTCTCAAACATTTTTAGCAATCCCATTTCCCTGAGCACAGYTCTTTTAAACTTACACCCAAGTAAGAGGGGAAGATGGGACAAAGAAGCATTTCTTCCCTAAAATGGACARAAGTGAGAGAAGAAGGAACTCTATCACCTTTACACTGGCACAAACTGATTTAAGCTGCTGGCACTGAAATCAGAAACAGGTTTATATAATTTGTTTTTAATACCTGTTGGGAAAGAAATGCAGGTAGCTCAAAACACACTGCTCTAGTTGGGTACAAATAAGGGAAGATAACACTTCAGGAAGAAAAAAAAAAAAATCAAGATTTTCCTCAATAGATGGAGACTTGGGTCTGCACTTCCAAGTGATTCTTTTAAAAGTTTCCCTGTGAAGCTTCCTGGGCAGGTGATTGGCCCAGGACCTGCCTTTGGGCCATTCCAGCCAATAATTGGTCATGCTAATAAGTCATGCTAATTAGTCATGCTTTGTTCCTCTTTGTTGCTGTGAACACAGTTTATGTGGAGAAGATAAATCTGTTGGAATTCCTTTTTGAGAGGACACGTGAGTACAGGAGGCAGAGGAACTTGGGAGAAGGCCCTTCCCTTTCCAACAGTGCACTTAAAGGAGAGTGTGCACCAAAGTAAACATCTATTTCCTTTTGCATTTATTCTGAAGTTCTTGTAACAGCTTTTATTTAGTTCATTTAAAAAAAAAACACCAAAGGGACAGAATGCATCATGAATCCAAAAGGAAAAAAAAAAAAGGCTATGAAGAAAACCTCAGAGGCTGAGAAGAGTGCAAAATAAAGAAACACTTGTTTATTAACTACCACATCCTGTAGGATATTCACAGCAGTACCCACTTCAGCTGYTCAAAGACAACAGGTACCAACCATAAGTGAGATGCAAACAGAAGAGAATGACCAAATCTGTCTGGCTTGGGAGTGTGCTTAGGAAAAACATTCAGAAAGGCAACACAAACAGTTGGTATAAATTGTCACAGCACTTGGGACATCAAATAAAATGCAGTAGTTTTCCCAGATTAATAAACTTGTCATTTGGGTGCAAAAGTGCTCCACTACAGCTTTGCCAGCTGCATAAACACAGGCCCAAAAGGGCAGTGCCAGTGTGGAAAAAGCTGTTGCAATGCAAGATCAATTGATGTCAGCTGCACACTCACATCTTCAAATCTGGGCAGATGAGAAATCAAAAAMACCTGCCAAATTCTGTTTCTCACCAGCCACCATCAGTCATCATACACCTGCCATAATTCAGTCATTTTTCATTTTTTATGGAAACCATGARACCTGACAATGAAGGAGGTGTCTATAGTGAATAGTATAGAAAACAAATGTACACTGCATTCCATATGAAATTTCCTAACACCTCCCTGCATGTTTTGCCTTAAATGTTTAGGGTTTTGTAGTCAAAAGCATTGTAAAAAAAAAGACATCTCATCCAAAGATATCCAGACATGGGCTGTGTTGCCAATGACTGTTTTAAGGTTGCTTAAAGAAACACCACTAAAGATTTCACCGAAAACAGATTTAATACAAAAGTGAAAACATGACAAAATTTGTTGGCAAGGTTTGGTCTACAAACTTATAGATGGTTAAAGCACACAGAGAAAAAGCAAACTAAAAAACAAAACAATCTAAAATCAGATTTAACCCAAACAAATTTCTATGTGAAGGCTTCCCCTGACAGCCATCACTTTCCAAACATTATGGAGGGTGGCTTGGCAACTCCATCAGTCAATTCCTTCAGGAGCCTGGGATGCACCTCACTGTTCCCCAGACCCCTGTGCACATTCAGGTTCCTTAGGTGGCCACTGATGTTCTCTCACAGTGTGAGGGCCTCTGCTCTCCATCCTGCTCTCCATCCACTCCAGAGCTGAGGGAAGAGAGGTTGCCACTGAAGATTGATGTAAAATGTTGTGAAGTTCCTCAGCCTTTTGCACATCCATTGTTGCCTCTTCACCAGCACTGTTTATCAGAGCAGGTACATCTTCTTTGACCATTCTTTTCCGATTGCCATTTCTGCAGAAGCCCCTCCTGTTGTTGTTGGCTGGCCCTGACAGCTTGGAGGGAGGTGCTGCTCACAGCCAGCTCTGCTCCAGGAGGGCTCAGAGGSTGCCTCTTGGGGCTGCTCTTCATAGGGCCACAAGAGAGTGGGCTTTGGTCATGATATTAYCTCACCCTGGCCACAATTTGGCCATAAACTTTCCTTGGAAGTTTGATATCAAAAATGTTATTCCATGTGGGTTGTTTTTCAGGCAAAAAAAATCAATTTCCAAAGCTCTTTGTTATAAAAAAAGCAGGTGCTCATTAGACAGCTCTGGTCTGGGGAACAGAGAGTGTTTCCAAAAAGCTCCAGAGGAACTCAAATGTGTTGTTCCTCCAGGCTGAGGCCCAACAAGCATTTCTCAGATCATAGTGTGGCCTGGAGCGGGGGGAGGYACCACCACAGGCAGTAATTCAAGTAAAACATCCAAAGCAAGTGCTTAGAACTAAACTACTTGCAAATACTAACAGAAAACATGCCCCAGAATTATGAACTCTCTTATATTTACAGAGGTCAGAAATCCCAGTTTCCTAATACAGGGAAAACCCTTTTCCTATGATTTACATAATTTACATTAGATATGCAATGTAACAGCATTATACCATGTGTGCATTTATGAAGAATATGTTTAGGGACATCAAGAACTAAAAGAAAACACATCAATAATAAACAGATCACTGATCCACTTGCAGCTCAGCTTTTATGTGAATAAATTCAGAGAAATTTAAGGAAAATAGCAGACAACAAGAAGCATAACTGCAGAGTGACAGTGATTCAGAATAATAGTACACTGGCCTTGAAAATGTAATTAGGARAGAGAATTCCACTAACTTCAGATAAATGGAAGAATGAAAGAAACAAGGGGCACTGAAAGGAGTTAAAGTCCTGAATAGAAAAATATTGAAAATATGTGTATTCATTGAACATATGAAAATCCAAGCCAACATGTGGAGAAGATGAACATATCTTCAACAGATGAGGAAACCTGACAGCAAGAACAAACAAGTGGCTAGAGATTGTGATATTCCAGGCAGAGCAAGAGAAGCTGATTTCAAAGAGAATTTGATTTGGGGATTGATGGAGGAGCCACTTCCCATGAATGAAAACAGAAAACCTCACTATGGAGCTCCTCTACACCTTCATGAGAAATATAAAATTCTAGTCTGATCATGGAATTTACACACATATGAAGGTGTYAAGGGAAATAGGGACAGTGAAACAGGTAGAAGAGAAAAAAAAAAGAAGGGAAGTCTCTCTCCTACTGCAATAAAATAGAATTTTATAATAGTGTTCAAATGAAAAGATGGAAGTCAGTAATGACATTCAACCTACTTAGAGATGCTGCAATCATCCACTCTTTAGAAACCTGGAGATGTAGAATGTCATTGATGTTTAAGAGAGACACTACTCAAAAACAGGCTATAAACAGAGTCTCAAATATGAGAAAAAATACAATAAAACTTCTGTCCACCATCCAGTTTTATGGGYCCTTTGTTGTAATTCAGCCATCCCAGCATGATGATCCATTTCACTTGAGCATATCCATACAGGTATAAACAATCTGCAACCTTGTGAAGGCTTTTAAACTCTTATTTTTAGCATCAAAGACTTTGACTCAACATGAGCAGAAAGGTTTTTAAATCCTTGTCCTTTATCCCAAAAGTATTTTCTGCTCCAGAGTAAGACTTTATTTAGCCCACCATATTGATATTAATTTTCAGTGCTGCAAGTAGGAATGTCAGTGTACATTAACACCTGATCTATAAAGGGAATGCTGAGATCTCACTGGAAGTATTAGTCACTGTGCCCTGGGAATGCAGGGTGTTTTTGTTTGTGTTCTTGGCTCAAATGTCTTGGCTAGACATGTCTTGATTCTTAATAAAACATACACACAACATCGGCCTCATTATCTRGAAACATTTCTGGTTTTGAAACTTTCTCCAACTTATCTAGCAATTACTAACCTCCATGATCCATTAATTCTTTTTGAGGGGCAAGAGGTCAGTGCAGCCTAACAAAAACACAATTCCTGAAACCATGTATTCCTTAGCTATAGGCAAGTAACTTATTTCCCCTTTTTCTCTCTTTTTTCTTAGGGAAACCCTTCAATAACTTTGTTTTTAACAAGAAGGCATTTTAGTTCAAGACTTGCACTGYCACTAACTTCACAGTTAACTGGAGATCTCATGGAGAAATCAGTCTCATCTTCAATTTTTTTATTTTTTTTTAGGTTCATAATTACAACAAATCACAAGATGATTTCTCATTTTTATTGATTGTTACCTGGCTACTCCAGAGGTGAGTTCTACCAATTCTATTTCTACATACAGCTCTAGGGGGCATTTCATTGCCTAACCTACCCTGCTTCATCTGCTCACCTACAGCTACTTGGATCTCTATGTTGTAATACAACCATCAGAGTTACACTCAGYTTTCCCTTTTTATCCCATATTGGTCTTTTACAACTTTACACCCAACCTGCTCAAAAATTCTCAGGAATTTCCGTCCCAGAATACATTTCTTCATAAATTCTGTATTTCTAACTGTATTAGTATCCTTTTTTGTGTCCCCAGCCCTTTCTTTGCTGTTGTTTTGTTCAACAATTGGCCATGTAGCACGTCCTCTGCTTCCAAATGGAGGTTTTATTTAAAAGGAAGAAAAATTACAGAGCTGATGTTCTCTGTATTTTTGCAACTAGACAACTGCCACAGTTAGCTCACCACTAACCCTTTAAGCAAAAAGAGCATTTGTGCTTATTTGCTGATGTTTATTTTTATTATTATATTATTATTATTATTATATTATTATTATATTATATATAATATATAAATATATTATTATTATTATATTTATTATTATATTATTATATACATAATTATTAATTATATTAATTGCATTGTAAGTTGTTGAACACTTCCACATGACCATGATGTACGCTAGGAAGAAAAGGGAAAGAAACACGGTAACAAGGCAAATGAAAAATGCAWCATCAGACCCAGTTTTGATGGAAATAAAAAGCTGTGAAACCTTTTCTTTAGTGCTGTCAAACAATTCTTTCTATTTAGATACTTGAAGCAGGATTTCCATTCTRTACAATTAAAGCATCTATGCCAATTTTTACCATCAAAATATATTTGATTATATCACCCAGAATTTCTGACCATGAAATTTATGACAGCTCCCCAAGTGAAAAGCACCTACACATTCTATAAATTCTTGAGGATCTGAAATGTTTTCATTATCTGGAGATAAAAAGGGTGAATTTTCAGGGAGAAAATAGAGGAAAATTTAAGGTTGCCATGAGTGTATTTATAATATTATATTTCAAAAAGCTACAGAACTCGAGGTATCCCCTATCATCCAAAAAAAGGAAATGCATAACAGACCAGGAAACCAAAAACTGTCATCAGAACACTCAGTCTCAATCAGCTTTCTGTTGGATGATAAAATCTACATCTGTTGCTTGTTGAACATGCATTTTTTGGGGGGAATGTAAAAAAAGCCCCAGGTACTGTTAGAAGARACTTTGTGTTTCATTAGGTCATTTGAGAGGCTGAAGGTCCCCTCTCCATCTCTGTGCTATCCAGGTGCTAGGAAAAAGCTACCTAGTAGTGCTAGGAAACCACAGACATGCWTTCTGAGTTATTAAATCTCACTTAAATCATGCTGTGTCAACACACACAGAAAAATATTTCACTTTCATTTATTTAGTCTGGAGTACATTACATATCTTTTCTAGAAATTAGCTCAGATTTCATATTAAGTCTCTTGGTACTTGCAATTTTAAGTTTGCATTTCTCTAGCCACAGCAGCACAAACTTAACATTCCTTCATGCTCAAGTAATAGTGTGTGTGTGTAAATATAAATAAATAAATAAATAAATAAATAAATAAATAAATAAATAAATAAATAAGTAAATAAATAAATAAATAAATAAATTAAACCCAACCATTTCATAAACAGCATTATTTTTATAAATTCAGTCACAATTGTCATAGAGACATGACTTTAGAGCATTCTTTCACCTCACACCCATGTTGGTATTCTGTGTGAAATGATGGAGTAGCAGCCCTGAAACACATTCCAAAGCTTAGGCTCCAACAGGTGAGAGAAGCAAAAAAACATACAAAACAAAAATCCATTTGGAACTATTCCAGGTGTGTTACACAAGGCCAAGGAGGAAATATGAGATACACCATTTACATTCACGTGCATGTGATATAAAATAATTGTTTCTTTATTAATTTGAAGCCTTGTGGGGAAAGGCTTTTCTGCTTCTGATATAATTAATCCCCACACTCTTTTTTGAGAGCAAATGAGTAAGTAAAATGAAAAGCCATGTTTCTCACTTGTCAACAGGTTGAAAATCAAAGGAGCCTTGGATATTCTATGATCAACAGCCTGACAGATCAAACAGAARTAGAATGTTAATTAGCATTTCATTTGCTTTTGCAGTAAAGAAAAAAATAATTGTTTCCATTTATGTAAAGTGTTTGAGGGGAAGCAATATATTACTACAGAATAATCTGTTTAATTTGTGCTGTGTGTGTATTAGGACATCCAAAGTAGGTAAATCCTCATTTCAAGAAACGCTGAATTTAACTTATTTTGCTCTAAATAAAATTGCCTGTACTGATCTGTTAGCAGCTGCAGAATAATCTTCAGATCACACATTGCTTTTGTTTGTTTTCATCAACAAGCACTTGCATCATTTCCAAGAATGCAACCTGGAAGTGATGAGATGTTTCCCTCAGCTGTCACTGCAGAAATCAGTTGTTACCTTCAGTGAGGGAGGAGTGAGAGCAGAGAGGAACAAAAGGTGCAAATGGCCACTCCCTCACAGTTTTACACATACGAGCAGATCTGACAGGAAATTAAATTAGAGCACAGCTGTGTCTCTTCTTGAAGGCTGTGAAGGTATGAAATGGAACAGCARCAAACAAGTGGCAAGTCATTAGTTTGTGTTAAAGGACACACAGAGAGGGCTGCAGTCCATTAAAACTTCTGTGAGAGTTCATTTTTTATGACAACTGATGGAAGAGAATTTTGTGGAACCTCTATTAGATGCTGCTGCTTTTGAAAATCCTGTGGACTTTCACAGCTTAAAATAAAAATGGAGATGAGACACATGAGTTTGTAAAAAGGAGGCTGGTGAGATCCAGAAATAAAACTAGAAATAACAACAGCAGGGCTAAAACCAAGAAGATAATACAAGGATAGTTAGGGGAAGTGGCACTACMACATTCCAGCTGCTCCCATCTTCTGTTTCAGTGGGATTTGGAATAGCCAAATCTGAAAACAAATAATGCATAGCAATGTGCTGGTACCAAACACCTTTTAGAAACAACTCTTACTTCAGTTACTTCTTTTTACATTATTTGGTACTCCCCTTTGGAAGGAAAAGGTGTAAAAAGAGCAAGCTTACAGCAGGAAGGACCCCTCTACCATACCAAATGTATATTCTCTGAAAAAAAACCCTATAAATTTTCTCAAAGTGTTACCAAAAAATCCTTTTCTGTGGAAAGGATTCCAATGAACAAAACAAAAAGGAGCTTCATCACAGATCCTACTCTTAAATAGTGAAGAAAACAAATCTTACTTGAGAAATTTATATAGGACATGCAACAAAAATATTGTTTAGAGGTTGTTAAGTACTAACAAATTTTCAGTGGGTGCAGTGGCTTTGTGAGTTATATTTGTACATTAGAAGGAAAAAAATGAGGCAACAAAACAAGGAAAGGGAAACAAGTATTTCAATGGAAGCAAAAGAACCACTTATACCCTAAATCTGTGTTTGTATATCAGGACTTTCATTCATTCCCTGAAGTGATGCAGTGATCAAACCTTGCCATTTTGCAAATGACACCCATACATTGAYAAAAATGATTTTTGGGGTGAGATACTTCAGTACTTCTTTTTTTTTTTACATTTCAGGATTTCATTTAAGGATTTCTTTTTGACCTTTTATTTGTAAACAAATCCTGGCCTCCCTATTTGCACCAAATGCACACAAATGTCTCCCAAAAGGTCACATTATTGTTTATAACTTCATTCTCCTCCTTTATTCAGGTAAATAAAGTTCCTCTCCTTGTCTGAGCACTGGGGCAAACCCAGTTTTCAACACCTTAAGTGTTGCAATAGTCATGAAAGTGATTATTKCATGGAAGTTTTCAACACCTTAAGTGTATTCAAACAGTCATGAAAAAAATGAGATCTCTGTAAATGAAAGCATTCCAGAATGGGTTTTCAAAATGAGGAAAGAAACCTGTTTATGAGCATGTGCTGCTTTGCAGCTGCTTACGCAAAACACCACAAACAGACAACGAATTTGAGAATGCAGAGAACTTCCACTRAGGTCACGCTGGATAATCTGATGTGTGAATTTGTCTGATGGCACACGAGCAGAATTTTAAATGGGGAAATGTCACACACTGACTGCTGCAGAGAAAAATGCTGTTTGCAGCTTCTTCATTAAAATTTTACCAGACAACTAATGCTTTCAGCATTTAAGGAAGTTAAATAAGGATAAGGTTTTAAATGCAGGCAATTAAAAATTAAGTATTATAAGAATCACATGAATATTTGGGGTGTGTGGTAAAAAAAATCACTCTAATTTTAATTTACTTATATTCCTAATGTAATGCCATATCACAATGCAAATTTTATGATAAAAGTACTAATCAGGTGACCTTAAAATCCATCCTGGTATTCAGAGCAGTACATAAACATGCAGTTTAAGGGTACATAGAAATCCCTTTTGAGTCAACAGGAAAAGAAACAGGTGCTTAACTCTCCCATGTTACTTAGCATAGTATTTTATTTTCATTGCTTATTCCTACTAGAAATATACATAACAAAAGAGAAAAATAATTACAAGTTCAAGAATAATGCAAAGAATTTAATTGAAGCACATGTGTTTTTACTGCTGCCTTCTAAGTGGGTTAACCTTGGGTGCAAAATCTAGGAAACATCAAGTAGGAGTAGGAAATGATTTAATGGCAAAATGTGGCATTAGGGAGGCTTCCACTGATTCATTCCTCCATGATTCAGAAAAGTTTCTGACAAACTAGGAAGGGTTCAGAAGGAAGCTACAAAAAAAAAGAGTCTTAAATCTAGAAAATTATGAACTGCATAAAATTAAAAGTTAAATCCGTTTAGAGTCTCAAAGGTAATGGAATGTTTACAGCATCACAGGAAGTGATGCATACAGAGAGAGGTGGCAGCACTGTGATTTTCTTCTGCCCCACCTCCCCACAGCTGTGAACCAATGRTATGAAGTCAATTGTAGGCAAATTTAGAATAAAATAAACTGCAAAATTTTAAGCAGGCCAGTGGAACACAACTGAGACATTTTCTATCACTCAGGCATCTAATRTAATTGTTAAAAGAAATATCCATTAAAAAATATCTAAGGAATTCACAATGCTTTTTTGGTTAAATATTCATACCCTGTTTAACAAGAGATTCTAATTCTAAATCTACAGCTGGCTGTGAGAAAGGTCTGACCACCTCCTCATGAATGGTTTTCCAGTTCTTGGATCTGATTGCATTTGAGCAAAGATTGTATTGCATTATACTGGAGCTCAAGTTTACATTCTAAGATTTCAAAATTAATATTTCTCATAATAAAGCAGTTAGAATGCTTCTAAGTTTTGTGTAGTTTCTAGATCCAGTGGATCAGACACAACCTGTGGGTATTCACAATCTTTGAACATACTCACATGCATTTATTATGTTCTACTTTACCACTTGCATTTATTTCTATATAATTTTGCAAACACACATATTAATTTGATGAAATMATATTTTTCTTTGTGTGTTTGAAATTATCTTAGATAAAAACTAGACAGTGCCMTAAGTACCATTCTCCTTTGTTAAGCATCTCATCTTTGCCAACATTCCTGGCTCTTTTGAAAAAAATTCCACACCAACATTGTTGCCAAGAAGGAAAGAKAAAAGTAAAAATATCCCTTCAGATTTGAAAACAAGTGGTTATCTTATATATATCTTATAAATTATTATACAAAAATGTCTCTGCCCCAGTTGTGATAGTCTTAATATGCCTGTGCTAGGTGTGTGTTACTGTGGTCTGCTTACATAAGGGTGGGGTCGTTAGTGCTGCTGAATCCATTAATTAAAAAAAAAATTAATAATAGTAATAATATTAATAATCACTCATGCCTCTGCTGCCACAGCATCATCCTGATGCATCCAAGCATCATTTGCAATGCACTCCAAAAACAAAGGCACAACCAGCCAAAATATTTACACACTTCCTCATGAGCTATTTCCCAGAGAGGCTGAGCAGGCACAAGTAAGCCATGATGAGTGTGTTCACTTCACTTCAGAAAAGTGCTGTAAGGATTGCCTGGCACACAGAAGTGAGAAAACCAAGCCAGACATCCATTTCTGGAATGCAATGCAACCCCATCACAGTTTTCCTGTCCCTCAGAAAGGGGGTTCCCAACTTTTCTCACAGAATTCCACATTGAGTGGCATGATCCARCTTCCCAAAGAATCCCATGCCTCAGCAGCACAGAGAAGTTTGGGGTTCTTTTGTTTTGATGGATGCCTGTTCACATAGGTCTTCCCTTCATTCCAGTACCCAGACTAGGAAAGGAARCAAATCTAACACCTGTTTTAGCTGTTTTAATTTGGATTCACTGCAGGAAGTTAATAGGAGAGAGGGGAACCATGATGCTCTCAGTGGTTTGATATTTTCATCTTCCAGCCATAGAAGAAACAGTATTTTTCTTGCAAAATGAAAAACAATCTATACAGAAACATTCAGACTACTGGGCTACCAAATTAATTTCTGCTCCAAGTAAAGTAAATAGACTGGTATCTCCATGAATGTTTAGACATTTGTTTAAAAGATAAGCCCAGTCTAATGATAGTTAATTTAGTGGAACTGTTTAAACAGGGATATTTATTTCCTAATTGCTTTGTTCTGCTAAGTGCTCAGCACTCATAACACAGAAAAAAAATAGAAGTATTCAGGTACTTTTAAGGTTTAGGTTCTATTGCAGAATATAGATATCACAGTTACAAAGGGCATAAAGCAAACAAATGAATTCATGTACCCACCAGAATTGGGGTACAGAGGTCAAAGAAAAATTGATTACTAACAAGYCATACATATGACAATGACAGAGGAAAACAACCAACCCAGAAAATTAATCAGCATATAAATTAATCTTCTTACCTGAGAACAAATTGGAGTCTGAAGTATTGCTTTCAATATATCAGAATGCTAAAACTTTCTGCTGGAAGAATACTGACATGGTGTAGCAAAATTTCTGAACTCCTGAGGTAGGTGGATCCTGAAATAAGGAGGAAAAAGATCTTCTCCAGTTTCATTTATGTAGTTCTATATGTTTTATTTAGCTCATTAGAGACAGTAATACCTTAGACTCTATCTTGATTGGCTTGATCAGTGAGTTAAGACAGAACTTAAATAGCTGTAGACTTTATAACCATTTCTGCACCAAATATATTTCTTCCATAATACTATAAAAACAGATTTAAAAGGGAGACTTGACAACAAAAAGAGGGTGGTGGTGTGCATGAATCAATGTCATTAATTATCTATATTTATTCACTTTCCTTCTATTTAAAAAAGGCCTGGATTTTAGATATTTACTTATACATACCAAAATGCTTTCTCCTCCTAACTCATCACCTTGTCTATCAATTTACAAGTCATAGCCTGGAAACAACCTGTTTTGACATTTATTTGGAGGGGCACAACTCAAGTCACTCACACAGCCAAACATTTTTAAAAATGTGGTCTTTTTATTTTTCATTTCTCTTGGTGTCCAAAGGAGCACTCACCACACAGCTGCTGTGGAATGCTCCACGTCCCAGCACACCTGGCTGAGCCCAACAGGAGTGTTGGAGTTATCTCTTCTGAGATTTAACCCTGGCAGTGTAAATTTTCCTTCTCACCGGCCCATGCTTGAAAGAAGGAATAGGAGAACGTCTGGGTTGTGGACTGCAGATGTTCATTTTACAAATCTTATCTCTAAGTTCATTCTGTCCAGCATGAAGTTCACAAGCAGCTGGAAAAATGGTTTCTCTCCTGCCCACGACAGTGTCTGGGCTTTTATATTCTAAACTACTTTAACATTGTTTTTCTCTAAACACCAATAACTAAACCCATGTCATGCAGTGAAATTTTACCTTTACCAATCCTAAAAACCCATCACCCTTTGCAAAGAAGGAAGAGGGAAAGGAAGACAGAAACATGTGCTCTTATCACACTGATCAGCCTCCATCTTTGCCCCATTTATGTCTATGTAGCAAAATATAAAAACCCTTCTACTCACCCAGTGACATAACAAAATCACACCAATCAAACCCTTGTGACCTCCAAACCCTCACACAGCCCTGGCAGTGCTTTTTCCATGGGCTGGGACCAAAAGCCACCACTGTTTCTGGCACAGGCCAGGGAGGATCTACCCCCCTGTCCACAGGCTCCTGTCCATCCAGGAGAACCAGAGAGATGCTCTGGTTTGCCATACAGGAGCAGGAACATCTGGGAGAGCTGCTCTTTCCTGGCTCYACCAGAGCTGTTTTGCAAGCAGGCAATTTCCAGACTGTGAAGCAGAGATCACTCCAAGGACTTRCAGAGATCCAGAACAGCAAATGTGAAGAGTGCAGCACAGTGTCAGGTGTGTAGCTCATATCATGGGCACTCTGCCAAAACATAGCAAACCCAGAAAATCAGGTGAAGGAAGCATCCCTCTATCATGTCAGCTTTACTGCTTTGTAGCTGCCTTTCAGAATTTCCCCCTACCTGAGAGAATAGGTCATCTCTTTCTCCATTCCTATCAGTAAAATAATGATTAATATTTTAAATCACCTCATGGATAAAACTGAAGTATTAAGCCCTTGTGATCTCCCACTACAAAGAGAATCCTTGCCTTGCATTTYCTTGTCTCTAAATACTTCTACAAATCTTAAATAAATTGGAAAATGTCTTCAGGAAGAGTTTTAAATTACTTTAAAACCCTCATAAATTTTATAAAATAATCCTTACTGGATTGTTTTACAGTGATGTACTTTTATTTGTTTATAACAGGCAGGAAAAGAGAAACAAAACATACCCTATTAAGGTATGAAGTAAATAATCTATAAACTAAATTTATAGRCAATCATGTAGAATCAACATTTGAAAAAAATCATCTATCTCAAATATATTGATCTTAGTGCTGGGATCATCTATGATTGATTTAAAATAAAGACATGTTGAGTATATAAARTCTAAAACAMAATAAATAYAKTTAAAACATGATTCAAAGAYACTTGGTTTCATTCTTTCCTTGTGCTTTTCTAGCTATGAAAAAATTACCCAATWGAAACCTTCAATTTCACCCTTTTCATCAGGAAAGTGAAGATTTGAAAACAAAATTCCTCAGAAATTTTCAAAGCCTTTAGGTTCATCCAGAAARGTCTGTGAATAAACACTGAGAACACTTAGCATCTTACCAGGTAAAGAAAAGAGAAAGATACTTGCACCAGACTATTTTGAGAACAGCTATTTTCACATCCCTTCATAAACTTTAATTTGCCTTTTATTCCTCAGGTGGATGCATCCTTCACTTTACTTCCTGGGAAAATACAAACAGTGACCACTACAACCCCTTTGTGTCTTTTAACCAGGACAATTTGAATTTTCCATTGGCAATAACAATTTCATAAAAATGCTTTGGTAGAAGTAAATGGAAGCAAGCATTTAGTAGAGGCAAGTTTTGTTACTCCACTTCCACCAACAATTTCTTATTACTACCAATTCCTTATCTAAGGAAATTTCCATGAACATGAAAATGGTAATATATTTCAGACTGCTTTGTGTGAAATAACTGAATAAAACAATACAGCAGCTGGTATTGAGCAGGTTACATTCTCCCTTAGAAATCTTTATATCCTTTCTAATTATATAAAAATTTAAAATGTTTTTACAGGTACCACAATGACTCAGACACAGTGTTTCCTTCCTAAACTGGGGCTGGGGAGAGTGAGTCTGTATTATTTAAGCTTTAGGGGATATTGTTTCTCAGTGAGAACAGCCACTACAGGTCTTCCACCTGCTGGCTGACCACTTCATTCTTTGGTCTGACTTGGGACAGGTTTATGTGGCAATTTTACCCTTTTCTTCTAATCCACAAGCAGCAAAGGTTGCACAATAATGCAATGGCCAGGCCAGAAAACCAGATCTTGGTTTGTGTGCAATGACCAGGAGATGGAAGGTGGCAGGGTCTTCTCTCACCCCCAAGACAGCCCATATATTCCTACACCTACAGTCTCAGAGTGTCTAACAAAAACTGCCTAAAAAATCATACAAGTCTCTAACAAATCATAATTTCATATGATCCACATGACCTGAAACCTGTGTGATTAGCAGCTCTGAGGAGTTCTGCTGGAAGCAGTGAAAATGCTGTATCCTTAGGGGTTCCCTGGAATGTCTTAACTTTAGGAGCATCAGAGAGTTCCRTAAGTCTATTAAGATTTACTAAGATATTTACTCTTCTTAGCTCTCAAAAGGGAAGATCTCCCTTTGAACTTTCCTTTTATTTGCYTGACATTCTCTCACCATAAAACACCTCTGAGCCATTCAAAAATAAATGCCTATTCAATGTTTTCTGATGCCAAACCTTATGATTTACTATACATATTTAACCACACGTTACCTAAAAATTTTATCTTTCAAAATTTCCAACATGTAACCCTAAAGATAAAACAAATGGACAYCAAGAAGCTGCTCTCTGCATAACTCAACAGACCTCAAAAGAAGGCTTCATGAAGTCTTCATGAAGTTAAATTAGAAAATTAGTAAAACTATATAGTGTTGTATATTGTTTTCTGATCAACAAATTAGTACTTCAAAGTGTCCCATTTATTCAAAGAAAAGAAACTGGGTGYAACTGCATAAATTCCTTCTTGCTGTCAGAGCTGCCCAGCCTTGATCAGCCTGGTGTAGAGTACAAGAACCTTATACAGGGTCTGACCAAAAATTACTGTGGTGACTGTGGCCACAGGAGTTCCTGACAAGATGTGGATTTACAGAGACCAAGGAATGGGGCTGCTCTTCCTGTGCCCTCCCAGCCTCCAGCCACTTCTGTGGGACTTCACAGGTCACATGTGCTTCCTGTGAGGATAAGAAAAATGAGGTTCTGAATAAAAAAAGCAACTTTCCTTAAAAGAGCTTTCACACTCTCCATCTCTTGCACAACAGAGTCAAACTTCATGAAGAAGTCAATCACCAAATTTACTTTTTGTTACTATACCGTGCACAGGAACAAATTTTTTTTAAATATATCATATATTTTAGCAAGCGTTTTTATCAAATTTTATTAATTTTATCTGATTATATTACCTGGATTAGAGTACTTTAAAAAGGATAAATAAATAAAGAAATGTGATTCTTTGCCTCTTTACACAACCTTTCARCAGATTTTATTGTACAGTCAAAATCAATATTTTGTATGTTGTTACAGCTCAAGGAAATTTCAAATTAGTTTGGAGATTTCTGGAAGGAATCTAATCCTGTTTATARCCATATGGAAAACCTAGAGGATGCTCACTTTGGATTTTGTATTAGTCATTATTCTTACATTTGGCTATTGCCACCATTTGTCTGGGTGCAATGACAAAATTGCCAGAAATAGGCAGACTCACACATGGCACAAGATGTCTGGCTAGGATCTATTCCTTCCTGGGAGTCAGCAGTTACTATTTGGGGAGTTTCAGATCTTGTTTTCACCGYTCAACGCAAATGTTTAAAACGTGCTTGTAGGAGTCCTGCAGGACAGTTCTTTTCTCACAGAAATTAATAGAAAAACTCCTACTGATTCTCAGCCTTGTTAGAAGAAGAAACCAACCAAAATAACTCCCTTGCAATTTCTCTTTCTCTTTTTTTTTTTCTTTTTGATTTTCTTTTGGCTGTCAGTTACAGACACACAAAAAAAAATCTATAAAAGAGCAGACACAGACTTCCTGAATGACTCTTTAAAGTTCATAGCCTACATCATTCTCATCTTCTTCCCTTCCACCTCCCCTTCCATCATGATCATACCCAAGAACCACTTTCACGCCATGAAATGTGTTCAGATACTGAGTTTGATCATAATTGTCTCTTTTCACATGAAAGACACACCTTTTCCAGAAACTTTCTCCCAACCCCCAGTTTTTTCTTTTCAAATCTCCTTTATTTGGAAACTGGGCTCCTTTCTCCCAGCCCATCTGAAAACTCTGTTACCTATCTGACAACATCAGCAATTACTTAAGAGACAGAAAGAACAAGTACATTCCTGCCCAAAAGAAACTTAATGTTGAAGGCAGATTCCTRATTCAGGTCAGGCATGGGCACCAGTTAAATACACCAGGAAATAAGGAGAACCACAAAGCATTTTTAATAATTCATTTGGATTACAGCGTGAATAGACACATTATCCTTCTGGCTCTTAGAAAGGCCATGAAAGGAGGCTGAAGGCTGGCATCTTCCAGAGGGCCCTCATTTGTACAAACAGTTRAAGAAACAAATAGTCACAGAATAAATTCAGTTGGAAGGGACTTCAGGAGGTCATCTGTTTCAAAGCCCTCCTTGGTGCACAACTAGCTTCTCGTGTGATGAATTCTATTGCTGTACAATGAGTTGTATGACAAATACCCAGCTGAAGTTGATGACATCAGATTCCGGATCTCTGGCACAGAAATAGAAGCTGTCTCCTCAAGATAAAACACGCTAAGGGAGTAGAGAGCACTATAATTCTGGGGAGATTTCATTTCAAGAAGARGAATTATTCTTATAGCCAGAAGGGAAAAGGAATATTTTTGGATCCTTACATATTTWAAACTTGAAAAAATTTTGTGATCTGTTACAATGAGTCCTATACTATTCTTATCCTCATTTGATATAACATTAATTTTCAAAATGGAAAGAGATTTTCTGAAGGGTTGATTAAGTTTAGAMCAGACACCTTTATACAAGAATATAAAAAAAAATACAAAAGCAAACTTAAGAACCTACCATCAACGCAGTGGACTTGTCCACAGAAAATTCTCTTGTTTATTTAGATAGATTACGACAGGCTTTGACAGGATTAAGGGAGGAAGTTGTRTGATAAAGAAGGAAGAGAGAAGTCAAGGGAGGCAATATTCCTCAAAGTTTAGTTTCTGAATTGATTTAATAGTGTCTTGGTTACAATGTAAGGTATAACCAAACTATATCTTCTACCACCATCTACACTACCTTCTGAGTTAAAATGGGTGGAGCAGTGTTTCTTTATCTTCTCTGTGACTCCACCATGATAACTCCCTCTGGAGAAGCAGCAGCCACCCTGAGGGGGCCATCTCTGCTAATGAACCATCAAGGTCTCACAGAATCACTCATGGAATTACATCCTTCCCTGCCCTGGGGRRGKWMC
>CADDXX010000550.1:301846-353432 GCA_902810485.1 Alauda arvensis | reverse complement strand
CMMCCCTGGATACCCAGAGGACAAGGGCTCTCCATCACCACCACTGGACCTCCAGAGATGGACCAGGCTTTTCCACAGGATCACCACTTGGACAAGATCACATCCATCACTCCAATGGGACTRTAACCACCATTTAATTAGACAGCCACCACCASCCTGACCAGCAGGGTGACAGGTTGTATTCTGACTTTGGCAGTTTAAGCCAGTGTTTCTGYATTATTGCCTCTATTGTACTTTTCCTATTAAATTGTAGCTCCGTCTTGGAATGTCTCACAAGGTATCTATCTGTGTGGGGTTAATTCCTCCCTCCAGTTTACCTTCAAACCAGCACAAAYAGCTCACAGTAAAACTGTGTGTTCTTGAGCACCATCATGCACTTGGCCCAGGCTCTGGAGCAATTTGTAGCTACACTCTCTCCATACTTATCTAGTTAATCCTTGCCACATTACTCCTGAAGAAGAGACTGAGGAGAGACCTCATCATGGTCTACAACTCCTTCATGAGGGGAAGCAGAGGGCTAAAACTGATCTCTGCCTCTGGGTGACCAGTGACAGGACACAAGAGGATGGCCTGAAGTTTTGCCAGGGGAGGTTTAGGTGRATATAAGGAAGAGGTTCTTCACCCAGAGGGTGGCTGGGCACTGGAACAGGTTCCCCAGGAACTGTTCACCAAGCACCAAGCCTGAGCAAGTTCAAAARCGTTTGGACAATGCTCTTTGGCACATGGTGTGACTCTTAGGGATGGTCCTGTGTAGGGCCAGGAGAYGGACTCCATGATCCCTGTGGGTCCCTTCCAACTCAAAATAYTTTGTGATTCTGTTTCTCCCAGGTAGWTACCACACCTTAACCAGCAGGCACACAAAGATGCACACAGACCTGAGAAGAAGCTGATATCACTTACTAAGACTTACAAAAATGATCTCCTTTTTGTTTGTAAAGCAGCAAGTGCAACCTGCAGTGGCATTGCATGACAAAACCAGTTATTCTTACATACAAGAGAGCCTGAACCTGCTGCTTCTGTGCCCACCCAGGGCACATCCAGGGGCTGGAACCCAATCCCTGTCCAGAGTGCTGAAATACAGTGGCTGTAGAAACACCTGAAGTCTTTCTGGCTTAAATATGCAGGCCATAATAATTAACACAAKATTAAATACCTAATTAAAAAGTGGGATAAGATTTTTGGTTTACAGATGAAATGTTTGGGGTAATTTCAATGTCGGTTTTCCTCCCTTAAGTCCTCTCTCAACAATTTGAGCTTTTTGTTCCTTTCTTACAGTTGAATGTGAATACTTTCTATAATTTCTCTTCAATTTCAGCTGTAGAACTACCCTCAAATACACCTCAAGGATCTTCAGATCCATGCACCTACTAACCCTTTATAGAAAACTCTTACATTTCCAGATCTGCACTGAACTAAGAATAAAATGGAATGTACTGTGCAAGATGTATAATTCATAAGCTGCCCAAGTGGGGAAATTGAAGAGTGACAGTCATCTTGCTTTAAAGTAATCACATTTTGGATGAACTAGCTACCCACAGGAACTGAAGATCCAGATCTTCACTAGAAGAGTCCAGGATCTTTTGCTCTTCCTGCTTCCAGCTGGAACAAAGAAGTACAAGAAAACTTTCTCTCACGGAAATGCTTTCAGCTAACTGAATACTTCGGGGTTTTAAAGCAGAAGCAAAAAATCAAATTCATATCTCAAGATCTGTAGCAAAATAATCTAGATCTTCTTGTACATTCTTYTAGTGTTAGAGATGAGTTACTTAACATAAGTATTAATGTGCTCTGTTATGATGACTAATGTTTTCAGTACATATTGTATTCCTGTGAAAGAATTACTGGTGCAAGTACTGAAGATCCATAAAATAAGATTTATAATACAAGACCCASTAGAATTTACTGGTATAGCAATTTTAATACTCCATTCCCTCCCCCTATTKGGTATCCATTAACATCAAGAGAAGGGAACTAATTCATCTTTTATGCTCCTCTGTTTCTAACATAACACATTAATGAGGACTTATTAGCTATTCTTTCTCTTAACATGTTGTTAACACTTCCTTGTCATGATTTCAGGTATTGTACTTGTGCTGACACACCAAAACAATATAAAAAATATAAAAGCAAACTTAAGAGCCTATTAAAAGCAAACATAAGAGTCTATCACAAATTAAATTGAGAATTACAGAATCATTTAGGTTGKAAGGGACCTTCTAGTCCCTCTTTAGCAGCAGGTTTTCCCAGTCTTCCTTCACTGGGTTTTGAAAATCCTCTGGAAATTTCTAGAGCACATAGCACAAGAGTGTTACACTCATTTGCTCATTTTCTTCAAAATAGTCATCAATGCCAAGGAAAAGAAAGAATTTATCCTTCATCTCTAGAATCTATGGAATAACTTCTCCTGACATTGTGCAAACAATATCTTGATTTTTGAAAAGCATACCATGAATCATTCTAGAGTTTATGAAACACYTCCTTGAAATCCAAAAGAAATCTTGTGGGGCTTTTCTGTTTGTTTTTGATGTTGTTGTTGCTGTTTTGTTTGATTTGTTTACTGGGGGATTTTGGTGGGTTTTTTGGGGGGTGGGTGGGGTGTGAGCATGCTTTTTCCAGAGTTAGGCTGCTTCTTATGTAAAGAGAATACTTTCAACACAATCTGAAAGCAGGCACCAACTATTCAGGACTTCTCTTTGTCAATTCCTACCACAAGCTTTCATTTTCTCTCCTAACACAAACCTGCATTTTAATCCAACAGTTAAAGCATGAGTAAGAGGCATCAGTAACTGGGTTCAACTCTTACAGGTTTTCTATACTTGATGAGCTGGAAACTATAAGGACATAAGACTTAAACCCTTCCGATTTCCTGCCCTTAAGAAAAATGACAAAAACATTTATCATTCCTACATTCAAGTTTTTATTTTTTTGATATGTTTAATCTGGGACTTTTAGGCTACCACAGAACTTTGGGTTTAATTTCATCCAAAAAGACCATGAGAAATCTCCATCCCTAACTCACCAGTTACTCATTGACAGCTTTTCTATGTGCACACCCAGAATGAATAAATCAATCAATAAATAAAAAGACTGCAAAAATTTGGTATTCCAGCACCTAAAATACAGTTCCAAAAGTATGCAAAACAAAGTGRCAACAAATGCCTGGTATTAGCTGGATAATGCAATAGGTGATAATGACATTCCTGGCAAAAGATCAGCTCCTCTCAAACATCTGTTAGGAATGAAGCCATTAAAAACAAAGTCGTTTCATATTGTGGGGGTTTGTGCAGATATTTGCTCCTGTTTTGATCTGTCATGGTTTAAACTCCTTGAACTTTATCTTTCAGTTGCTTTGCTTCCTGTTTTTTTTTTCTTCACGAAACCTTAGAGTGTCTAACATGCAAAACCACAGTGACTAGTATTTTTGGAATGTTGACCAGTTTTCTTTAATTTAAAAGATGTGCTGAATTTGTCTGATTATTGATTAAAAGCAATCCTGGGCTGTGTTTCAAGACTGTAACCATATCCTACCAGACAATGATGTTGTTTCTTATTTTGAACACTTTACACAACTTAATTTATAATTCTGGTTTTCTTGACTAATGTTTTCCATTGCCTTGCCCTCATCTTTCCTAACACCAATTTTCTATTCCATTCAATATTCATRACAAATTAGCACCCAGAAGCAACTRCTCCATTTCACACTGTAATGTTTAAGTGGAAGAAATTAAAGCTATTTTTATAATTTAGTCAAAAAAAACATAGAAATATGTTAGTAAGAAACGTCATCAGATGAATTCTAGAATTCAAAACGCCTAAATTACTTTTTCCTAAAAATCCCATTAAATTCTTACCAGCTGCTAATGTCCAGCTCTGAAGGCAGTACATAGGTTAGAAACAGTTTATGGACTGAACCTTAAAATTAATTGTCTTCACCAGTGCAAAGAGGCTTTTTTCTGACACATTGACTCCAGATACTCATTAAAGGCAAGATCAACAAATTCCATGCTTCCAATCCCTCCAACAAGAGTGACCTTGGATTCCTMTGATCAAAAGAGGGGCAGTAACTGCATTTATGCAAATAATTATCAGTTAAAATACATTAGCAGCACTGGAAGCACAAATTCTGGTGCAGGAYTCCATCACACACCTTTGGCTTTCATTTTTTTTTTGCAGTAATCTCAATTCAGCTACAGGGGCCAAGTCTGCCTCCACACCAACCCAATGTACAGTCTGATCACTGGAATRCCTTGGAATATTTCTGGGCTGCATTGGGTCTAGGAATGAAGAGTCTCAGTATGGTGGTGGCCAAAAACTCCAGTCTCCTCTGAAATTAATATGATCAGTACCAAATTATAACCACTCTTTTTAAATACTTACCCATTTTCAGAAGCAGGCATTAAATCTGAATCTTTAAGAGCTGCAAGTCACTGGCACACAGTCCAGATTTAAGWATTTCTATAGTCCAGAGGGCATTGGATGTTCAGAACACTCCTTAACAGTCACACAGAAACACTTATCCAGTAAGATATTGAAAAATCCAGATTTTTTCTTCAAAATCTAGTTTGTTCTTCACTAAATCCATSAAGACCATGTGCCCCTAGCTGAGAGAGCTGGCATAAACACACACAGTCATCTGTTAAGAGGAGAGGCAAGCCTGGAAAAAATCAGGAAGGTTGAGATGCCTCAAAATGCCATGTGATGAGAACAGCCATAAATGGGCAAATGTCAATAATTCTGCTTTGTTTCTCCACTATGGCTTTTTAAGGAGAGCCAACAACCTTCAAGCAAAGGCAAGTGGCAGGAGTTATTTACCACACCAATCCATGCCTCCCCCAACTCATGCAGGTCCTTTAACATATCCCAGCACTCAGGGGACGTGGGGGACTGAATCCAAATCTATCCTGAAATGTTACTCATGTGTGCTTCCTCCTGCTACCTGCCCACCTCCTGCCAGTGCAGAGCTCCTTCATGGAAATTCATTCCTTGAAATCAGATGAACAATATCCTACAGTCCTTACTGGTAAGCCCCCCATTAAGTGGAAAAATGTTGTTACAATAAAACTAAAGAATTTTTTGCACCATCAGGGTCTAGACTTCCCGATAAAAAATAATAAAATAGTATTCTTTTTAACAAAATGTAGTTTGTCTACAAACCTGATCTAGTGGAATGTGTCTTAGCCCAGGGCAGAGGGTTTGGAACTTGATGACCTTTAAGGTTCCTTTCAACTCAAGCTGATAAACATATGATTCTATGTGCAGGGCTTTTAAACCTTCCTAAAGYAGTCAGGTGTTGGCTGATACCTGATYACTGACAAGAAACACASTCTGCCAAACTAAAGAGGCAAATCYACAGAGCCTGAAAACATTACCAAAACTATGTACRTGAACAGTGGTCTGGGAAAAAAAATAAAAGGCCCTTTAGTAGCAAGCTGAAAAATTAATTTACAGGTGTAACTTTCAGTAAAGGGTCAGAAAAAATTCATTCATTAGAATTACGGGAGGTAAAATTTTCTTATAAATATTACAGGACCTTTAAAAAGTGTCATCACTGTAAAATGGACTTAAATCATATTCATTAATTATTAAACATTACTCTAGTTGTTCACTGATGTTTTTTAATGGAATTAGGCTTCCTCAACTGCAGGAGCATAATATCACTGCTACCTATTTATAAACAACTTTTCCTTGTGTACAGAAGTGCCTTTTCATGATGGTATCAAAGTGGGTTTTCACTTTGTAGCAATACTTCTAATCTTAAATGAAAGCAATCCATTACTTGGGGAATGAAAGAGACAGATCTGAGGGTAYCTGTGAGTTTAATGGCATCCCAGATGCTCATTCACAATACTCCCAATAAAACAAAGCCAGATTTATAGCTTTTTTTTTTTTAATAGCTTTTTTTTTCTTTATATTTTAAAAGGCCTGTCAGAAAAGCTGCCTGTTGRTAACTGCTGATGTCTCTGTTGATTCCTCTAAGCTGTTGGTATTAAACATTTCCAATGTCAAATGCAGAATCCAGTTTCATGAATGTATTAAATTTTTACCTTAAGTAAAGAACTAGACTACATGCCCATCCTAATCTACCTTATACTGAGGGTTTAATCTTTGCTGAGGAAATTCCATCATTCTTCTGAACCCCCCAAATATGAAAACACTGCTAATGGGAAAAAAAAAGTAATAAAAAATAAACTAAAAAGATTTGCCTCTTTAAAAGTCTGCAACAAGCTCTGTGAGCCAGTCTGTGGATAGTTCATTAGATCAGTAGATACTAAATGTTAAAGAGAARTGCTATCTCTCTAAGCAAATGATAAGTTTGGATATCAGTATTTCTACGCATTCAGGAGCAGAAATTGCATCCTTGTCTCCCCATTGGTGTGCATTCACAGCAGCTCAAAATACAGCTTAAAAATGCTGGTCTTGGAAAGGTTAGAAAGTCTTTAAATGAAATTTTCATCCCAGAATTGCAATTAAAAGTGTGTTTGCTTAAAAGAATCTCAAAGTCACCACATCATGCTGCCATAAAGTTCTCCTCAACCCCTGAAACTGCTACAACTTTCCAGAAAAATCTATCATTAACAAAGCTGCTATGATGAAAGGAGGAAAAAAATTAAAACATACTGTCCAAGATAATGCACTTGCCTAAAAAAAAAAAAAATGAAAGGAGGAAAAAAATTAAAACATACTGTCCAAGATAATGCACTTGCCTAAAAAAAAAATCCCTAGCAGAATATATCTGTAGTCTGAGACTGAACAGTCCATTCTTCAGGGAGAATAAATACAGGACCATTATGTAAGGAAGTATATTAGAACAATTCCTCTGGACTGCGTGCGTATGTAAAGGCTGGACTTCTTTTTTTTTGACTCAATATAACACCACAAACAGCAACCTGCAAATGAAAAAAGAAAACAACACAGCCACTGCAACGTAAGAAGGCGACCACAGTTTCAAAAAAACTGCTGGAGGTAAAGTCTCAGCTCCTTCAGCYCTGTGCCATCTTCAGACAAACAGGTTTTCATTCTGACCTCAGCATTTGTGTGCGTCAGCTCTTCCAGTACTATTTTTGCYTCACTTCTCTCATCTAACAATATCAATGTCCTAGAGAGTTCTGCCTGTTAAATTTAAGTGTATTTCCCTCAGTGCCTCGGTTTTTTTGTCGTAAAGAATCCTTTCTGTTCTGAGAGGATTAGATACAGATCCAGAGTGTAACCACGTGTGCCCCATTGCGAGAGGACAAGTTTTTAATTAAAGGTCTGGCTTTAATATTGTTATTCGTACCAATTGAAAATAAAACTGCCACGGGTTTATTGTCTTTATGTTGAGCAGAACAGACCACTGCCCTGAGAGCCAAACTAGGTATTATGTACTCCTGTGAGCTTCAAACAGCTACTTTTGGGGTGGGGTTTTTGCAGACTATTGACATTACAATTCAATTTAGGATAACAGCACAAAAGCTGGCAAGGCTTGTTTCAATTTAAAATAGAATAGTAGTGAAAACTCCTGCCCAGGCTTACACTTATTACCAAACTCTGAACTGTAGAACCCAATAGAAGGCCAACTTTTGCCCCCCACAAAAGGAAGCAGAGGTAGGCYGTCTCTGCCAAGCAATAAAGTCACCCTATAACCATAATTTATTAATACAAAAGTCTTACTCTAAATTGCAATCCTGCCTGTTCCTTCTATTTAGAAGTAGAAGGCTTCTACTATTTGGCTGTAGTTTGGCTCCTTCTTCCTCAGGTCAGTCCTTGCATCAGGGAACAGCTTCCCAGAGCTCCCCTTCATGAGTACATTCAGTTTGTTTGCTACAGACCCYGAKTTTTCCACTGSTGAATAMATTTACACACACACTCCCTTTGTAGGTCTTCTACTGCCACAAAACATTTCTGCYACTCAGGTAAAAATACCTGGACAACAAAGGCACAATGAGGTCAGTAATGTACCCTCAGCTTCTCAGCCACCATAYTCTGTACTCAGACAATTCCCTGCCCACAATTTCCTGCAGACTCCCAGTGCCCTGGTCCCTCTCTGCTCACAAAACACTGCAGTTCTGACTCAACCCTCTCTCCTTCCAAACGAGAGGACCTTGTCAATCAGGTTTGCCATGATCCCAGAGAGGCTCCTGCTCACACAGCTCCTGCAGGGGCACAGGCACTGAGCCTGCAGTGCTGCCAGGCACACCCAGACACAAACACTGCCCAGTTTGGGACTGATGGGCTGAGGRGAACACAGGAGGGGACACCCTGGAATGGCCTCCCAAAACACACACGGGCAGAGCTCTTACAGGGTCAAAAAGGGGCTGCTTCCATGSCCATGGTGCTGCAGCTGCACTGTCACGAGCACTTCAGGGAAGAAAATGGCCTTTTATAGGTAAACATTTCTCACTTTTAATTCCACTTCCCTTTGATAAAACTTGATACAAACATTTTCTTTTAAACCAAACAGAAGATATGAGTCTTAATTGGTCCTTTTAGCCTTTCAGTGCAAGGCATATTTCTCAATATCAGAATACACACAAGCTCAAGGCACTGTATTTTAACCCTTTAATTCTCTTTAACTGTCATTAAACTCTTACAAATATTATTTCCTGACATCCACTACCAGTAGGTTGTGCTGAGCTAAAGAACAAAATGAACTTTGCAAAAAAAAAAATCACTGTAATACTTTTGCTATCTCCAAAATCCATGGAAGACAGAAGCATTATTTATATGCAAGCAAACAGAAATAGTTTATTACAAATATTTCAATTGACGAAGAACTCAAAGATTTTAAATTGTCCTAAATTCTTGCCTGATGAACCATAGAAGGATTTAGGTTAAAAGGAATATTAAAGACCCTCTCATTCCAAACCCTGCCATGAGCAGGGATGATTTCCAATAGAGCAGGTTGCTCAGAGTCCCATGAAGCCTGGTTTTGAACACTTCCAGGGACRGGTCATCCACAGATTCTCTGGGAAACCTGTTCCATTGCCTCACCACCCCCACAGYAAAGAATTTCTACCCAATCTCCAATCTGAATTTGCTGTCATTTCAGTGTAAGCCATTTCCTCTTGTTCTGTCACYACATATCCTTGTTAAAYACCCCCCTCCASCTCTCCTGYAGCCCCTTTGGCTACTGRAAGGTGMTGGAAGGTTCCCCCAGGGACCTCTCTTTCCCAGGGTGGAAAAGCCCTCTCAGTCTGTCTCCACAGGAGAAGGGTCTGGGCAACCWGAGCATCTTTGTGGCCTCCTCTGGACTTGCCCCAACAGGAGCACGTGCAATCCATTGCAGAGGGTTTATGAACTCTGGAGGAGGAGGACCTTTCCCACAGGGTTACTATGAACAAATGGCACTTCCTAAAACTTGGAGTAAGGGGCACCCGCCTTCTGTACCTTGGCCTGCCTGAACAAGGGCCTAAAACACCCAATACTGACTGCACCTTAAAAACTCTTGAATAAAGCAGAACTAAACCCTGCAACACAATTTTKGGCATCCTGGCCCACTGTTCTTCTCCTTCTTTATAAGACAATTCTATTTTTATCTAGCCAGAAGCCAACTTTATTCTTAGTAAACTTTTTTTTGTGGAAAAGTAAACCAGGCCACTTTCCACATGTCAGTGTAGCAATGCACCTGCATGGCAACAGGACATTTAAATGAGAAGGTGCAAAACAGTGTGTAGAAAACTCTGACTAAATTAACAAATTCTCTGTTTTCAGCTTGAATAAACTCAAAAGTCAAAACATTACAAGCACCGACTATATAACTTTTGATGGAGTAAACATCAGCTCAGTTTCAAGTAAATTTTGGCTGTATCAAGYCACGAGGTCACCAGAAACTCTCAACTCTCTGAGTCAGTAACTCCTGAAATGTGGTTTTACATCCTATTGAGCTCCAATATGAAGCCCTCAGGTTGAAAATGCAGTTTTCAAAAACTCTGATTTGTCAGAATACTTTTTGAGAAGAACAGCCTGTTTATCACACAGCTGTCTTGGCAATATCCTGAGGTTTTATTCTCAATAAATCTGATAATTAGCATTATGCATTTCACAAGTTRGACCACAACTTTAAAACATTACACAAATGCTGATTTGTCAGACTCCAATACTGCCCTGACCAGGTGTGCTTCTTTAGGGTGGGATAGATTTATTTTTCTCTCAGTAGCAGATATGGGGCCATATTTTGGATTTGTGCTGCCTATGTTGCTCCTTTAGATATTTCACACATAAAGGTTATATTTCTATAACCTATATTTTGATATAAAATTTGCTCATTTGAAGAAAGCTAGTGCTATGTGGGATTTCTGTTTCAGCAGAATGATATAAAATATATTGAAATGACAATAGAGATGCAAGTTACACTCAGCAAAATACAGCAATTGCAATCTCTGGTCAATCTCTGCTATGGATAAAGCTACAAAGTTGATGCAACAGCGAAAATACTTACAATGGAAAAGAAAGAGTAAATTAGAGTTTGATGAAGTAAGTGAAATTTCCCATTCTAAACCACAAATATTCCCATTTTCAAGTCCAAGGTATGTTTATATGGCCTATCCCAACAACATTGAACTGGGAAAGCTCCTGGTGAGTCTCAACCCAAATGTACTACAAAAGCAGAATATCACAGYACAGGATGAAAACAGAATTAAACATGTCTARGACYTTAAGACCTCAAGATTTCATAACTCTTCCCAACAAGAATATTCCAATTTACCCATTACCATGCATGCTTCAAGCARTATACCAGAATATGCTAGAATCATTCCTTACCAGGTAAATTCCAACTGAAAATTTGCACAATTCAAAATTCACCATGTCATTTTGATAAGTATGAAATTGTCATAATCAACAAAACAATAGGCTTTGTTATAATTTTTTTTCAGAATTTCCAGTTTAACACATTTTCACAATTAAAATGTACTTTTGCCAAGATCATGACACAGTGGAACAGCTCTTTTTTTGTCATAAAAGGAAAGCAGGGTGTTTGTAATAGAGTTTAGCTTCATTAAAGTAGCTCAAGTACTTAAATTTTTATTTTTGCTTTCCCACCCCAATTCCACCAGTTCATTTCATTACATTTCACTTTTAGTAGGATATATGAAAATCATTATAGAGCATAAAAATATAAAGAATTTAGGAACTGATGCTCTATCTCTTTCAGAAATAAAAAACATATTGAGGAAATCCTGATCTAGAAGCTATAACCGTGCTGACACTGCTGGAAACCTGCATGAAGCAGGTAGAACTGACTTTGAAAGCACCCATTTAGGAGTCTTTAGGGGTGCACACCATTTCCTTCCCCTATAATCCATTTTGAAACAAGCAAGTTTATATTAAGACAATATTATCTGGGAGTTTCCTCTGGGAAGACACTTGGGAAAGGCCAGGGTGATTTTCTGCCTGGGGCRTGTCAGAGTCAGTCCGAGATCCCTCATTTGCCTCACAACTGTCTACAAAGGGTCTCAAAGCTGAGACCCCAGACTCCGAGGTTCTAGCCTGTCCAGGGGGGAGGCAAGGCCTGCCAGAACTTGCAGGTGTGTGCTTACTGGACCAGAGACTGCGAACAATGGACTGAGCTCATGTTTACCCTGGTTTGTTCAGTTCCTGCTGTATGGGTTGAAACGACTTTAAACACCATACTACCTTCACCAGACCACAGCCATGTGCAGCTGGTTTTGGACAATGGCAGCCAGTGCAGCCAAGCTACTCCCCCACCCTGGCCAAAGGCCTCTTGCTTTGAAGAAGACCTATAAAARCTGTAAATTTTGGGACCCTATCTTTGTGCGCACTCCATGGATGAAGACGCATCTATGGGCTCATCGCCTCGAGGATTCTGGCTCTTCCATGGTAGCTATTGATCCCTTTTCCCCTCTTTTCTCTCTCTCTCTCTTTTCCTTTTCTCTCCCACTATCGCATAACTGTTGTTGGCACTAAATAAAGTGCATTTTTGATGATTTTAACTGGTTTGTCCCTGTGCTGTGTCTTCTGTGCTCTGAGATCCCCTAAAYRAACCTATCAGGACCCCGCAGACCCCTGCGGACCTCGACAGGGCAGAAGAGATGTTGGTGCATCTTGATGCCTCTCTCAGCACAGACAGACCACGAGCCCCTTCTCTGATTGATGGCATCTACCAAGCTCACTGCAGCTCCTCTGCTGCCCTTCTGTACTTGGAAGTGTAGAAGAACTTGTAGAAAGTGTAGGAGAAAGAACTTGTCCAGCTCTTTCTGCTCAGTCACACAGCATATTTAGCTCTTTCAGCACATCACCTGCTTGCTTTTTGACTACATCAGCTGCCAGACTGTGAAGAGCAGACTTCTCACTAAATTCATCATTAAAGCCATAATACAATGGAACACTTTTCAAAATGATGCAATCTACCAGTGATTAGGATAGTTAAATTCCCTGCTCTAAAAAAATACCCTGCCTTTAGAAACACTGAACACAAACTCTCCATTTACARCTCCTTCTATATAAATTTAATTAAGGACACTTCAAGAAGTAGAAGTACAAAGAAAAGCAGTGACCTGGGCATACAGAAAATAAAAAAATCCTGTCCCTAGCTAAGGCTCTTCAACTACAGGCTTGCTGCTTACTCATTGCTAACAGGCTAGAAGTTTTCTCTTTTATCAATTCAATTCTTTGGAAACTTGCTCATGTTTTTTTCCAGGAACTCAGCATCACAGATCACATCACCTTGTGTTGTGCTGACTAACCACAAGAATTGTATGAACTGCTGTGAGAAGGTGACAAAAACTCTTGAAATGCTGGGGGCTTGAGACACTGAAGAACACTTGACTATGGTAAACTAAATAACACACTGAGGCAAGAAAGTTATTCCAAAAGCTCCCAATGCTCAGAGAGAAAAATATTTTAAGATGTGGAACTTTTTGAAACGTAATTAAAGTGGAAAAATCTTACAATGGCAAATAAAATTTACAATTTTCTAAAAACCACTAGCAAGCAATTTTCTTCAGAATGGACTAAAGAAGCTCCATTATATTTTCTCCCTAATGATTGTGTAGGTCATGATACCATTTTATTCAGTATTTATACTGTAATGATTGTCATTACTTAAGAGCTCCTCAAATGAAGATACCTGTGCTTTTGTTRTGCTTAGGTATTGAAGGCTGCATTTTATTTTATTCAAATCAGTCTACTTTTTTCTACAAAAAGGAAAAAGGAAGACATTTTCCTACACTGAAATATTAAGATGTACAGAACCTGTTAGTGCTTCACTGATTTAGTGACCAAGAATTTATACAAAAATGAGTGATTCTTGGTCATAAATACCTACCTGATATTTGTCCTCTTRCATGACCAGTTCCAAGTGCTGTGGGAAGGTAAGGATCCCATGCTGGGGATGCATGAGATCCTTCTTTCTTCATTAACTGTTAAATTTTCATTGCTGCCACAATTACACCCTCCTCCACAGCCAGAAGTTGTGGAGCTAATAACCATATTTAAATTTTTAATTAATATTTAAATCCAGAACCCACCTGTGGTCATGACACATATAAAATCCACAAACATGCAATGCTGAACTTCCTATTTTTCAGATGTTTTGAATGACAAGATATTGGAAGCTCCTTGCTGGAGGTTAAACTGTGCATTTATCCARTGTAGCTGGACTGCCTCAGCTCCCTCACTGGCTACTTTGGACAACCAAAGCCTTTTTTATATCTCCACATCTAATTAAGAATCTAATTTTCTGTCAGAGTGTGCCTGACTAAAKGCCAGGCATGAAACTATAGGCTCAAGCTCCACCCAATAAAAATGAGCCTGGATAAAAAATATACCAATTAAATTTCTACTGAAACAAGGKGTTACACATCAAGTATTGCATGTTTTGTGGTGCTTAAAGAGCACTTGGTCTATTCTAACTATTCTTGTGCCTTATGTGATAACAGTTCTGGTCATGGAGTTCACAAGCAGCTGCTGTGTACAGTATTTCATGTAATGATTCTTRTTGTTCATGTAAACTTAAATGTTATTAACTGTTACTGAGATGACTAAAGTTGGTTCAAAAATACATTTCAGCATTTTTTTAAATTCAAAATTAAAGAAATATGATTTTTTAAATTTATTTTTTGTTTATTTCCAATAATATAGAAGCCAGAACCAGAAGCCTTCACTTTGGAATTTTAAGCTTCCAACATAAGAAGAAGATATTTCTTTTAGAAAAGAAAAAGTATCTACCAACATCCAACAACTAGGCTTAGGCTTTTAAGCTTTAAGAAAGATGAAGCATCAACTGTACAAAGAAAAAACCCAAACCACTAAATGTTCAAAAAGCAAAATTTTAGGAGAAAGAATAGCTAAGTTTGAAAAAATTTCCCAGATATCTATCTATCTATCTATCTATCTATCTATCTATCTATCTATCTATCTATCTATCTATCATCTATCTATCTATCAATCATCTATCTATCTATCTAGACTCAAAAAAGATCAAATCTATAGAGTTCACTCAGCAGCCACAGTTATGCCCACTCTTGGCCTGATGTTTTTTGGTATAATACTGAATTATTAAACATTGAATTCTTTCCCAAAGAGTGCCATGACTTCCAAAGTTGCACATAAAGCACACAATACACTGTTTTCTTGCAAAGGACAGCCTGGACTTATTTATCTTTGGTCCTTTTGTGCCACCTACATTGCAGCAACACAAGGGAAAACTCTCTCCACAGCATCCAGGACCAAGCTTGCATTTGTTCTGTGCCTTTCCCACCCCAGACTGAGCAGCAGCTCCATGCCCACACACCCTCAGGTTTGTTGGGGTTATCAGGTCTGAGATTAACCCCAGTAGTGTAAAAAGTCATTTTTCTCACTGGCTGGTGCTTGAAAGAAGGAATTGGAGAACATCTGGGTTGTGGTTTGAAGATGTTTATTAAAAGCTTATCTCAAAAGTTCTCTCTGTCCAGCATGAGGTTCACAGGCAGCTGGAAAAGCARAATCTCCTCCTCCCACAACGACACCTGGACTTTTATAATCTAAACTGTGTTAACAATGTTTTTCTCTAAACACCAATAACTAAAACCCATGTCATGCAGTGACATTTTACCAAAACCCAATCAAGGAAAGGCCACCACCTCTGCAAAGATGGAGGGGAAGAAGAAGCAGGAAGAAGACAAAAGCACACCCTGATTCCTCCATCTTTGCCCCATTMTATCTATATAGCAAAATCTAAAAATCCTACTTTTTCACCCTGTAACATACCAAAAATCACATCAATCAAATTCTCGTGGCTTGCAAGTCTTCATACAAAGTTTGCAGTGGTTCTCATGGCCTGAAATGAAAAGCATTGGCATTTCTGACTCTGCTAAAACCTCAGACCCCTTGCCAGGGTCTCAGCCCAGGAACATTCTGGCTTCTGACACAGGTTCACCTCTTACCAGCCATGGCTCCCCAGAAATATCTCATTTTCCCTCCACTTCTATGTGAGTTTAGAATTAATTGGCATATTGTCCCTTCAGTGACAGGACACAGTCACAACCTTGACACCATTTCTAACACACAGAGTTATAGAAATATTTACAAATCTTCTCACACAAACACCRAGTGCAAATAAAGAAAATCCACTGTGTTGTAAACAAATCCCAAGGAGAARAAGTATGGAGTCAACTTCACAAATCTGAGCTACTACAGCTTTATTTCAGTTTGAAAGGATGTTTGGCTGAAGGCCAGAATTTGGAAAGGATCTCCAGAATTCTCCCACACTAGAACCAAAAAGAAAAGGCAGCCTCAAACCTCAGTGCAGCAGAACCTCAACTCACCCTTTCTATTGCAAGGCACAGTTTCTTACCCTCTGCAGTGCAATGACTGCTAGAGCAGAGATGTCATTTTAAATACTCTTTTTAAGAAATCTCAGGGGGTTTTCTTCTCTTTTTTTTTTTGTCTTTTTTAGTGGTGAACCACTACTAAACAAAATTGCAGCTTTGCTAGAAAATCCCTTCTCCAGCAGCTCAACAAAAATGTGCACCATACCCTGTACTACAACAGAGTTTTCTAAAATGACACCAAAACAAGGCTATTCACTGTGAGGAGTGTAATCCAGTTCCTTATCTCCATTCTGCTGCTGTTCCTTGGCAGTAAARTGCCATTCATTACGTGCAGACAGAGCCATTTCCCAGTTTCAGTCTTTCACTGGAGGTTTCAACCAGGCACAAAAAAAAAAAAAAAATCAATGTTGCTTCATGAAAAACACGTGGAAATCTATTGCAACAGTCACAGAGAGAACCACGTGCAAAATTAAAACATGTGTTTCTGTCCTCCTGTTAGAGTTAATTCATATAAACTCTCTGCATAAGAACTAACTTTTATCCTCACTGCCAAGATGCAATTTTCATCAAAGTCCTGTTCACAATGCATAGAAGTACCATTAAAATATTGATCATTTTTTAGTGAACTTTCTATGCAGTTTTGCAAACATGCATAGAAATTATGCATATTATATATAATATATGCATATTTATATGCATATATAATATGCAAATATTATAAAATACATGGTTTTAAAAAACGTATATAAACTTCCTCTTCATAAAAAAGCAACACAAACAGAAAAAAAAATGTTTTTGGAAAAAGGAATTTATAGCTTTGGATTTGCTCTAAATAAAGAATTTGAAGCCACTCTATTATTAACATTCTTTATCTGATTCTACAAATAAAGGTTCTTTTGTGTTGGCATATTTTGCTAGACTTTAGCATGTTAAAGCAGACAATTTGTGAATTAAGTTCTTGAAACAGATACTTTTCATGTCTAGGAATAGAACAAAATGAAGAACTGAAGTACCCAACTGCAAAAGATCTGTCAACAATTCTTTTATAAAGGCCCATTCTCCAGAGGTTGCAATTATCACAGCAGGACATTTTTTTCAGGAAAATAATTTTGCCCTGGATATTTCTGGCTTATAGTTTTGGGTTGGGTTTTTTTATTCCTCTCTTTAAATGCATAATGACAGTTCCCATATCTGTAARAGGAAAATTACACATTGCTTACCACTCACACTTCTCTCAACAACCTCTAAAGGACCTCAGACCAGGTCTAGATTTCACTCATTTCAGCTTCTCTGATATTTGAACTGAGAGCCTCACATTAACACACTATCATAAAATCTAATAATAAAATTTAGAGGTAAACTCCAATAGAATTCTTTGCTTTGAAGATTTAGCTGTCTTTTAGATCACAAAAATAAAAAAAAAGAAAGAAAAAAGTCTGGCTTTAGAGTAAAAGGCTACTTAATTTAACTTTTTTTTTCCCGTATATGTAGATGCTGTCTCAAAATATGTCAAATCATGCAAAACATCCTCTGTTTGGAGAAGGAACAAATGCTGGTTCCCCCTCTAGCTCAAGGCTTAACTCAAAGTTCTCTGAAGACAAAGGCAAACCATTTGTACAYGAGCATTCCAAATCACCAGGGAGAGCATGGCAAGGCTTTCCTGTTGGGAAAACTACTTTTACAGAATTCTGGAAAGGGCAGAAATAATAATAATTGATTTTAAGTTGCTTGCTATTCTTGGAAATTGAAACAAACTGAATCACACTCACCACAGAATCACAGACTATTCTGAGTTGGAAGGGACCCACAGGGATCCCTTGAATCCAACTCCTGGCCCTGCACAGGACATTTCCTGAGCTCTGTCAGCTTTGGTGCTTCCCTGGGGAGCCTGCTCCAGTGCACAGCCACCCTCTGGGTGAACAGTTTTTCCTAATATTCAACCTAAACCTCCCCTGACACAGGCCATTCTCTCAGCTCCTGTCACATTTGCAACATTTTCCGTTTTTCTGAAAGTTCATCTTTTGTCATTTGAAGTTCTCCTGGTCAGAGTTCTGTCACACATTCTTTAGGGGAAAAAAAAAGGAGTTTTGAAAAAAGGGCACATAACAAATGCTAGGAGTACTCTCACTCAGCTATGTTTTTCTTCACATCAGAAAGACCAAAGGGTTCCAAATATTAATTGTTTACATTGCTGAACTATTGTACATCCTTGCAAACACAGCTCTTCAGCCAATGTGAGGCTGGAGCACATGACAGCTTTAAACAACTCCCATTTCCAGTAGCTCATTTAACTCAGTTTTTTTTTTCTGTACACTGCAGACATCCTAATCTTTTCCACACCAAATTCTCAAGGTCCCTTTAATATGCAGCAGCCATGAAGCCATTTTTCCTTGCTATTTTCTCCTGAATCCTAAGTGCACTTGGCAAGAGCTCCAGGCATCCATGGCTGCTGACGCTCCGCACACTGGCAGAGAAGGTGAAGGTTGAATCACTCTAACACTTAGGAATTGATTTGGAAYAGCTTTTACAGGTTTGGAAAAAGCTCCTCACTCTCACAGCTACAGAAATGTTATCCCATACCCTCATATGCTGGAGGAGATGGAAACACACAATTTACAAAGGAAGCTATTGTCCCTCATTGAACATTCTATTCCCCAGCCTCAGCAACAAAGGAAGGGTTGAACTGCCTTTGTGGGAGGATGATTATTGAATTGTGCACCTGGCATGCACAGGACTTCTCTGTCCTCCATTGACTGCTGTGGGCATCAGCAATGAATGAACCAGGGGAAGACAGACTGTTCTAACACTTTGTTTCCCAGCAGACAAGCACCACAAGCACCAAGCCAGGGCACTCCTTCCTGCCTTCAGATAGACCTCCAGGTGCCTTTTCAATTCTTGAAGCACTTTATTTATATTCAAACCTCTTAAAATAAATGCTGCCTCACTTTCAGCTGTCTCAGAGTAGCTGCATCCCTCTCTGCCTGGAACAAAGCAGCGTGTTCATCATCTTCCAAGGGCCACAAACTCCCTCTTGCTGGGGGCTTCACAAAGATCCTGCTTTAGGCACTGYCTTGGATTATTCCTTCCTCCTCTCCTCTTCAGCCCAGTCCCCAGCTGAGCCCCTGCTCACATCTCACATCTTTCCCGGGGCAATTTTTTTTTAAATCAGTAAAAATGATGCATTTTTACTGCAGGGCAGGGTGTTAGGAGCCTCTTCCACACGTACCAAATCCTGAGGGTTGCCCACAGCCACGGAAAGGGCTTAGAAAAATACCCAGATGGCCTGATGGGAGGTGCTTGGAAAAGCAAAAAGGTTTGAATAAAGACAAAAAAAAAAAACAAACTATACAAAACAAAGAAATAAGATGGGCTTGGTGCACAGAAGGTCCCTTGTACCTGCTAAGACACCCCAAAAATGCCCTGAGGATCTTTGTGCACCCTTTTAAGTAGGAAAATGTTGGAACCCTGGTCACTGAGAATTTTAGACTTTCTGTGCTGACAGGCTCTGACCCCCAAGAAAACCCAGCATTGGACCTGAGGCTGTGGAAAAGGATCCAAAATGGAATGACAGAACTGGGATTATGGGTGTGTGGTTTGATTAGGAGTGTGTCATATCACAAGGTGGAAACCTCAGAGTTTAAGGTGTTAGAATATATTAATGTATATAAAGCAAGATGGAGGTTTTGGGGCAGAGGCTTGTTCTTCTTTTTCACCTTCTTCTTCTGGATGATATTTTGTACTTGGATAGAAAAATCCACATTGCAGCCACAAGTGGTTGTTTATTGGGTTAAAAGTAAAAATCATTTAGGTGTCACTTCTAAACTGGGCAGTTTATCCTTAAAAGGCCTCATAGAAAGACAGATCCATTCCCATTTTAGCTTGAAGTGCTGTAGAACTCACAGTCTGTAATACAGATAAGAATTAATAAACATCTGACTCTGAACCAGAAACTGCATCTCTGAGCATTGAATCCTGACTCTGGCAGAAAGAAAGAAGATAAAAACACTGTTCCAGTCTCTTATTTGCTAAGGCACTTAAAAAAATCCACTACTTATTTAAAATTAAACTTGCATTTCTACCTCTTGTCTGTGTGAATTTATGTACTTTTGTTTCTTTGTAGGCTCTAGTTCAGTCCTAACATCTCTGAGGACTCCTGGGCCTGTGTGGGTGGGGTCTAGACACAGAATTTATAAATGTGTTTTCTCAGGTAATAGGAAAAAAAATGGTGTTTAAGTCCTGGTAGCTGCTGCAGGAACCTGATTGATAAATGATTGATTGACTGATTATTGATTTTTAAATAGTCTTCATTCAGAAAATAAAGTTTTTTAAAAAGTTAACTTCTTCGAGAGTTTCCCCCTTTTTATAAAGATGCATTTTTAAACTGCTCTAAAGAATGGTTTTCAGGTTTCTTTTCACCAAACAACCAGGTTTTTTTTTCTCTGATTTCTTTCATCTACTTGTGGATCAGTAATTTCCCCCTCAATATAATGTGAAAAAGGAGCACTTTCCAGGTGTTGCACTTTTCTTCTCTTTTATAGGTTTGGACGTGAAATCCTGAGGAGGATTTCTTTTTTTCTGCAATCACATTCAGAATGTTCCATATCAATTTTACTAAGCCGGGCACAGCAACATTTTCCTGACCTGAGCACCAGAGAAGACACCAGAATATTTTTCCATCACAAGATTCATTCACAAGGCAGGTCCTCATGTGGTATAACACTGTCATTTTAAAAAAAAGTGGATAAATAAGGTGTATTCCAGAGTTCCCAAGCTAAACTCAATATTTTAACTGGCACAGTTACTTTTTCCAGCCAGCAAAATTTTAGGAAATTGAGATACAGTAATGTATTATAGTAATATATAGTAATGTRTTACTATACCATTTTCACTTTGCTTAATTAGAGATGGAAACTTTAATTTAAATGTTGCTCTTTGCTCTTCCTGGTTCAGAACTGATCAGCTCAGTGTCAGCCTTTCATATGCCAGTTAACAGGCTGGAAATCATAAAAGGAAAATTTAAAGACAGCTTTATCTGCATATGACTTCATATGCCCAATTAGGAACGTGAAGAAAATCCACTTTTCATACTTAAAAACCTGCATTGTTCAGATTGTGAGGAGAGAGATGCTGAGGTGAGAATACTCATCCCCTGTCTGTAAAGCACATCATCCCCTATTAACACCTCCACAAAAGGGCTGCCACAAATCTGCTTCATAACCAGAATCACAGGGGATGTTCAGCTGTAACAGGGACTGACTCACCCCCAGAATGGGCTGAAATGCTCCTCATTTTCTTTRCACATTACCTGCCTTGCCTGTGAAAGCCATATCAAAACATGCTYCTCCAAATTACACTTATGATTACATCTGTTGAATTTTACTATCACCCTGTCTATGATGATGGTAAATAAAGCTTTCTAGAAAGAATTGTTGTGTAATGACTCACACTGAGYTGCTAATAATAAGGATGACAAAATGAAGTCAATTGTCCTGTTACAAACTAATTCTTTCAATTAATTAGACGTGCATTTAGCACTAAGTCTTGCATTTAGCYTTCCTTCTGGTTTTGAGTGGAGTTTTTAAAATTAAAATTCAAATAAGACACCATTTTTCAGGACTTAATTTTGAACATCATCYTACAAACTGGTCCTGGTACAGCACTGCCCTCCAGAACACAGGAGAAATCCAGTTGACAGGAATGTTTCCTTGCCATCTAGCACAACAAACAAGGCAGGAATTCAGTTGTACTCTTTTACTGTGTGCTTTTCCAAGTGCTCCTAGCATGCAGCATAGCAAAACCAAATTTGTGGGGTTGGTCAAGGATCCAAGTAATAATACCTAATTTTATATAATACTAACACCTTTACCTGTTTTGTTAACCATGTCTCAGTTAATAGTGTCTATTAACTAATTTTTATATTTCTTYAGTGTTCATAAGCTCTATAGATGCTTACAATAAAAAGAAAAAAGAACTTGCTGTGTTGCTGAACAACTCATTAGCTTGCCAATATTTCCTCTGGATCCAGAGTCGGGGGAAAAAAAAAACAAAAGAGAGAGAGAGAAATCTATAAAAATAAATACTGCTTACCCCYAAATTATTATCTAATTAATTTCACTGCATTCCACAGAGGTCTTTGTATCCAGCATGCCTTGCACAGCATTAATCAAACGATGGAGCTGATTTATTTCCTTGTGTTTGGCCACAGGAAGGGGTCAGGTGTCTGGGCAGCTCTGCTGGGAGTCACAGCACAGAATCACAGAATTTTTAGGTTGGAAGAGACCCTCAAGATCATCGAGTCCATGTTTTAACACCTCAACTAGATTATGGCACCCAGTGCCACATCCAGGCTTTAAACACAGTCTTTAAGCACAGTTTGTGTGCCCCTCTCTTTGACTCCACGGTGCCTCTGCAGCTTTGACCAAGGAATTGAAGAAATGGAGATGAGTCCCTGTGTCAGCCTGACTTCCCATCCAGCTGCCACCTGCAGTGCAGAATGACAATGAGGCACTTTTTGTCCCTAAATAATCTGTTAGGGGTACATGGATGTGGAAACACAGAGAGTTACCAGTGCCACTGAAAGCTGCATCCATCCTTCCATCCACACATCCATCACACCATGGAGTGATGGAGACTGAGGAGCTGGTGCTCCTGGGAATGGAGCCAGGGAATGCCTCTCCTGGCAGGGATCCTGGAGTCCCCCTTGGTGACATCCCTTGGGGCTGGAGCTGGGGTGCAATGCTGTGTGTGACATCAGAGCCAAAACAACTCTGAGAATGTTATTTTGAATAAGCACAGCATGGAAAGGGAGCTTCCCTTGAAGTCTTCCCTTTTCCTCCAAGTAATCAAAGACATTCTCTTGCATTTCACTCAATTATCTGTTCCTTGCTGCTCATAAGCTTTATTTTGGAACTCTTAATTATGATAACATAGACCTTTACCTGGAAATCTAATTAGTTTTTGTCATTACAATATGCAAACATACCATATGTTTACATATAAAATGTATCTCATGCAATTACAGAAATTAGAAGCTATTAACAACTTCCTATGAAATTAATAYTATCATAATCATTACATAAAAATTATTCTGTATGAGAAAACACTTAATATGGGAAGCATACTGTGAGAGCCTTTAACCTCTGTTAGACAGGAAAAGAACACTAAACTTTAACAAATATATTGAGCACTCCCTCCTCCCTTGTGCTTAAAGCACAAGCCTCATTCAAACCTTACAGTACAAAAACTTAACCTGTGGTCATTTCCATCATTTTAGTTGATTAGCCCACAACAACACATAAGATTAACCAGATCAGCTCATAGTCCAAATAAAAAAAAAAAAAAAAAAGGGCATTAAAAGAGCATTTTAAGTATTATTATAACAACTTTTGACTGATGCTGTTTCCATATGGAAAGTGTCTCTGCACTTAGGAAATATTTGAACACGATACTATCAGACAAACAGCACTTGAGAAAGAAATCCTGACATCTTCCATGGCACCCCACAGAAAAGCCATGAAAARCCCATTCCTGAAAACCATTTCAGCACAACACAAACGTGATACTGATGCAAAGAGAGCACAAAGAAAACCTGGGCTCCTGAAAGGTCTTTGTGAAGCTGCACAACACCTTGGACACATGGCAGAATCACCTTGAAAAGGTGACGAGTACAGAGCCTGTCACCATGCAAACCCTGTGACATCTGGCCAGTAGATTGCTGGTAAATATTTAATAACATGAAACATTAGTCTCTCATGTAAAACCTCTGCCACACAAAGAGGCAAAGGGGACAGCAACAAAGCACGTGCTCYCTTTGGACAATGATGCTGTTTCAGGTTGCCCATGTCCTCAGACTAAAATTAAAGCTCACTCTGCTACCACAGTGTAATGCAGCTTCACAGAAGAGGCCTCTGTGGATTTTCTKTTTAGTTAAACCTGCCTTCTATGGTCCAACAGCTTGACAGCAGTGTAAAAGTATATTGCTTTTGCTGGAACATCTGACTTTCAAGTCATTACTATTCCTCCTTTAAAATCCTCAGTGTAAAAGCCAGCAGAATTTCGGTGTTGGGTTTGCTTGGTTTCTCCCTTTGTTAATATCTCATGCTTTACCTGAGGTGTAACACACATGTGTAGCACCAGGTTTGGTGCTTCCAAACAGAATATCACAAAAAACATCTCAATTTGCTAATCACCACTGATAGGRGACTGGGTTTTAATTAACTTTTTAATTTTGAGCTGTGATTGAAAATCAGAATTAGTTTAGTAGTAAAATTAGTTTTAACAGCTTCAGCTCCAGGAGAACTCCAGAAAATCCAGCAGCTCCATCTACAACTGAAATGAACTGTCAGAATGCAAAMCAACATTTGGATATGCCATTGCAGAATTATGTGCAAAATTGCCAWTCCAAATCCTAAAAYCAYGTGTGGYTTTAAAAAYCTTTACTTTCATTAACATTTTATTTACTTTTATAAACMTTTTATGAACATAAYGAACATTGAGGTGAGGTTGGGTTTTTTTTCAAGTTTTCATAKTTTTGCAAGTGTAGGGTCACACTTMTTTAAGTRTATTYTAATTTTAGACCCAAATAATATTAATTTCTTCAGTACAAACAAAACCCACCAATGTTATTTCCTGATTTCTGAATTTTTGAGATACCAAGCTGCCTGAACAAAGAGAGTTAAGAAGCAACACAAGATAAAAAGMTCCTCAATACAAGCTCCATTATGAAGCCTGGCAGCATTGTACATGGAAAGTGTAAGCTGTGCTTGCCAGATTGCTGTGATGGAATTAATCAGCCAGCAGACAAGTTTGTCTCAGCCCATTTGCTTCACTTTCCTCCAGAAGCAGGAACTCACAGACCTACTACAGAAAATTCAGCACYTGAATGGGTAAAAATGTGAATGGGYAYCCTGGACAAATGGCAGGGTCAGTATTTCTATCTCAAAACCTGTTATCCAGTCACATTTGGACAATCTCATATTTCACTATCAACATTGCAGATTAAGCACTCCTGAATTGTTAAAATTCTCCTCACCCAGCAAAGCAGAGGTATTTCTTTTTTTAAATCTGTTAAAAAAACAAAAGCAACATTTTTAAAAAAAAATAAATTCACCCTTCAGGGCAACAATATTTTTTCAGGACAGTCAAATCCCAAAACTGCAATTATACCTTTTTGTATAATATTATAATCTTTGGACACTCCACACAGTGCTATTTAATTGTAAGTCATTTTCTGGTCAGCTTACTTATTTCAGCACCTCATTATTCACAGTCAAAATTTCAGCAAAACTAAGAACAAACACATATGCAATACTGAAAAAAAAATTCCTGGCATCAGTTCAAATTACTAATAACATTTTGAACATTTGTTATTTAAGTTTGTTTAATTCTTTCCATCTTAAAATGTGTAACAAGGCAACCTGTCCAATTTATCATCATGAGATCTTCCATTATCCAATAATGTATCAAGAAAACATGAAAAAGTCACATTAGAATAGCATCTGTTAATGTGTTAAAAGTTCTGCAGCTCCCAAAGCTGAAACCAAGTGCAGAGACCACTAGATGGCATAAAGCAATAAATACAATGAAAAAAAACCATAATTATGCCTGTTGTGCTGTTTACTGGTATTTCTTCTATGATAAAATATCACACACTGAGAAAACAGATTTTTCTTTAATGAAATAGTAAGAAAAATGAATATATTTTTTAATAATTCTACATGCAAAGCACTATAGGTGGAATCTTGAGGACACAAGCTTATCTAAGAAACTCAGGTTATGTTAAYATGAAGGTTATAAATAGAATCTGAACTCTGCCCTTTAAGATCACCTGTTACAACGTCCCCTGTGTGTGTGCTTTCCCTTTGTGCTTTCTCTTTGTGCTTTGTGTGCTTGCTCCCCACTTTCCTCATGTTGAAGNGATCACCTGTTACAACGTCCCCTGTGTGTGTGCTTTCCCTTTGTGCTTTCTCTTTGTGCTTTGTGTGCTTGCTCCCCACTTTCCTCATGTTGAAGAGTACTTTTACACGTTCCTTAAAACTTTCAGCAGAGAGGCTGAGGGTGTGGCAGCAGCAGAACTCTTCAGATTTGGTACCTTCATTCCAGTCATTAGGGTTAGTTTTTATAAATGGCCCAAATATCATCATAAATTATGGTTTTAAATAACTTCCTGATCTCTACTTACAGAGCCTCAAAATTAATTTAAGCTTGAGAAGTGTCAATCTCTTTGACTAATTAAATTAAAGCCTGTTTGAGCAACTTGAGGCCATTAACTTTTTAATAATTGTTATTACTATAAAAAATTAGACACGGCTGAGCTCTCATTGTTCTTTCACTAATTTGCTGTCCTCAAAGACTGTGCTGGTGCAAGTTATTGTATCATGAAACATGGCTTTTCAGGGCTGTGTATCCATGGGAAGTCTGGTTACAGGACATAAAAATGTTAGTGAGTTTAATTTTTTTCCTTCTAATACAGTTTTAATCCAAAACCTTCTTCACAGCTAATTGAATGCATTGGGAAAACAGATGTTACTTTATTTCCTTACCTGTTTCAATCTTCACTGAGAAATAGGTTATTTTATTAAAACCTTATTGGAATACTAAATGATTCCCATCCTGCCTGTACTGATATCCCACAAGAGCCTGAAGTTTCAGGGACTTGTTTAGATTTGATTGTACATTTTAGTGCTTATGCAGCAGGTTCATTTGTTGATACAAAAACCATGATTGTATTCCAACTTTCAAATTAAAATGCATTCTGATGCAACTTGAATGCTGAGTTTGCAGCCAAAGAAGGCTGTAAATAATCTTTAAGTGTTTCTACAAGGGCTAGGGTAGGTGGGGAAGCCAAAACCCAAGTTCAGTTATTTGCATGCTGCACTATCTGGATATGCAACACAAAGATGAGAGAGTGCAAGAGAAAATCTCTCTGCATCTCTTGATTAAAGTAATCAATACAATCAAAAAGGTCCCTAGAAAGGCCACTTGTCCACTATGTACTTATGGTTTTTGATAAATTAGGCTGGAACTGGAAAATAGTTCATGAAACAGAATTCTAATTCTACAGGAATTCTGAAATCTGCTTAATATTACTTAAACAGAATTTAGGTATTTTTAATATTTGAAAAGACTATCAAGAAATGTTCCTAAAGTTCCTGGAGGAAGCAGGAGGGCTGTTTGAGAGCTTGCACATTGAGAAAAATGCAGATTCTTGGGTCTGAGAAAGCTGAAGACAACACAGAATGCAGGCTTCCTTGAAACTTCATTATCATGTGGCAAATTCCATGTGTTTCATATAAAGATCATCAATTGGTAAAGAACACATGGACTTGCAAAGACCAGTTCTCTCCCAAATCAAGCAAGTGAAGGGGTGAGGACACGTGGTGAGAGCATGAGGCTCGTGGGACTCAGTAATGGAGTCAAATTCTGGATGGGAGGGGATTGAGAAGATGCCACAGCCTTGGGCTGAAATTATTTTGTCAGGCTGTAGTGAAGATATATTTTTGATGTAACAGATTTTATTTTTTCCCTGTAATTCGTGAGGTGCATGGTGGAGATGAAGATTCACCCACAGCCCATGAGGAAGGGGCACTCAGGCTGGAGCTTGTGGATGCTGAAAAGCTGGGATCCAATGAGAAGCTTGAACAGCTGAGGAACTGCCCCAGGGACAGGAGAAGAAAAGCTTCTGCTCCAGAGATGAGAGAACTTTTGTTTTTTTGTGCTGGAACAGCTCATCCTTACAATAAAAACCCAGAAGTTTCATGGCTCATGAAAGCAGCTGTAGGGAAGCTGCAAGGCATGGGAGGGACTTTGACACTGCCAGCAGATTTTCCTTTCCTGGGTGGCTGATTCCCTGTGACACTGAAGCCACAGAACTGTTTCTCRTGGAAAATTCTCCATGGCAAGGCAAGAGAGACTCCTCTCCCTAAGTGAACTGAAGAGAGACTGTTTTAGAGGTGGTAAASTGACTGAAATCCCAGGTTTTGTCTCTGCTTTGTCAGTGGTGAAGAAAAGAGGGTACAGGGGGAAAGTGTTCTGAAAGCTCATTCTGATTTTCTTCTTTTTTTCTTTTAGTTTTGTTAATAAAGTTTTCATTGTACCCTTTAAAGTTTTGAGCCTTAATCCACATCTCACAGCAGAAAAAGAAATAAATAAACATAAATAATAAGAAATAAATATATTCTAGTGGGTGCAATGGCGTTTGGCCAGCATTAGACCCACTACAGGGCTGATCCCAAAATATGTTTTAAAGCCTTTAAGGATAAACAAGAATTATGATGAAAAGCCAAGGCATTTCAACAATATACAATCATCCTGAACTCTCCAACTGGCTCATCTGCTTTCTGGAAACCTCACATTAAAAATTTCCCTTTTCCTGTCTGACAATAAGACTGCCTTCACCAGATCTACACAAGCCAAAAAAATCTGATTTCACTCAGTTTTGGCTTTGGGATTATTAAATATTGAAAAAAAAAATAGAAAAATGTCAGAAATTCTCATTAGGAATTCCAGCTTGATGTGCAGTATATGGACCATTACTATGGACTGGTATTCACTTTTCTTGTTCTTGAAGCATCTTGAGCACAATATTGTTTCTTAAAACCAAAATGAAACTATCAAGACATCAAAATACCAYAGATCACCAGTCTAGACCCATTCATTTCACTCTTATCTGTAAATTTATRCATCCTAGTACAGCTTTGAGTAAAAGCTTTCTCTTCAGGATATTATATTAGATCTATAAAAGCTCAGACCCCCAACTCTAGTTATGTCATTCAGATACATTTGCCTTGTCAGCATTGCTGAGGTTAAATGAGCCATGTCTGCTCCAAAAAATTAATAACATTAATTATAGGGTTTTTTTCAAGTTTCCCATGCTGAAAGCAGAAATAAAAAAAGAATTGTTCTATAATTAATACKTGAGTTTTTGTAAACTTCTTTCTGCACAAAAAGCAGAGCATCTGCAAATGGCACATTAACACAACTTACACTGAACTATTTTGAAAAAGCAAGGTAGACAAATAGATAAAATGTAGCACAGGAAAAATAAAAGAATATATTACTCCAATATGTAATATGCTATAAGAAATGCCTTAAAATACATCTCATAGCTATAAGAATATCTTACTTTTCATTTTGCCYATTTACAAGGGATGAAACTTTGTGTTAATGAATCATGAGAGCTRCTCAAAAGAAATAGACTCTTTAACATCTTTCTTCCCACGGCAGGATGTATTTGACACGTGTCAGAATGACAGAATAGAGGCTCTGTTGTAACATTCTGTAGGAATTGATCCATGAGGACAGCTTGACTTACATCCCAATGCATTACCAAACTGACACCACAACAAACATGGGGATTTTCTGTCACTGGAACAGTTTCATGGTAGAACAGGACAGATATAGGAGAATAAAATATTTCTTATCAAATAGACAAGATGGTGCAGAGCCTGATAGCTCCAAGTGTGTGCTGCAGCCAGCTGTGTGACCTTCTCAGGGATGCTGGCCAAAGATGAAGTATCAGGAAATAATTTTGGCAAGAAGAAGACTCACTGCAGTGGTTTGGTAGTGCCCTTCCTATTCTCACACTCATGAATCCCTTTCAGTTGGGGTCTAAGCTGAACTTTAGGTTCATACAGAAGTTGAAGACATTATTGAAGTGCTGGCTCACCACAGAATCAAAACTCAGAGAATGCCCTGATGTCAGTGACAAAAATTATCCTGTTCCAAACAATAATACACCATAGATCTCACTTTCAAGGATGTCCTTGTTGAAGTCTCCCTTCTCCCAGTACCCATCAGCTGTGTCTGAAATATCTCAGTCTATAAGCATTTATTAAAAACTTGGGATAGACAACTGCTCCCTAAAATGGGGAGTTTAGCTGTGGAAACAGAGRATAGCATTTGTTTACACTTGCCACAAACAATGTTGTTAATTTTGAGCAAACACTGCTCCTCATGTGATCCCAGCTTGCCAAATGAAGCACCACATCCAGCCTCATTAGGTAAAACCCAGTTTCTTCTTCAGGCAGTACAATGAACAACTTCATCTGCTGCCAGATTACTCCATCTCTGATTTCCTTTGCCAAARGAAGTTGGAATTGTCACACATCTGAAGATGCCACAATGAAAATGGGCTGGCACGGATCTGCTGRGAAATTACTTCTCTTTTATGAGAAATTTCCAAGTCAACACAAYGAGCAGTGGCTGGAAACAGAAATGTTGTTTCTGATCTATTCCTGCCTATCAGGATAGCAGAACATCCCAAGAAACACACCAGCCACATTGACATGCATGCCTTAAGAATGGAGAGGAATACAGAAAATCAGCTGAGATTTAAATCAATTTCCTTCTACTGAAATGATAAGATTTATAAAAGCACAGGCTCTTGATGGCCACAGTTCCCATCAGAGCAGTATTTGGATAAGGTCCTGACAGACCCAGTCCATTCCAGTGGTGTTAGAGGTACCATAACAGCACCCTTGGAAACTGTTTCAGAAAATAACTCTAGAACATGTGAAACTTTGAATTGAGAGGTAATCTTTCGCAAAATGTTACATTTTATTCTGATTTTTTTTTTTTTCTCCTGACACTATTTTTGGTACAAAGAGTCCTTTCTTTTGCAAAAGATACATCTCAGACCCTTTGACCTTACCAGAGAGCAACAAAGAAAACAGCCCCTCTCCTTTTTCTTTTTTTATGACTTAAACTGGAACATACAGCCAAGAAATAAATAAGTAGGCAACAAAGGTATGTTTYCAACTTCCTAAAGATACAGCAACTAAATCTACTTCATTAAAAGAGAGCTGTTCCTTTGTATTCTTCCTCCCTATCCTGGCCACTGGCAAAGTTGCATTATTATCCTATGAGTCATTCTTCCTTCAAAATATCTCTCTGGGTAGTRCTTGTTAATTAAACTTTCTCATCCTCTCTTCCTCTTTCCCTCTTACAGTTGTTAGCAGCAGTCTTGTAGCCTCTCTTTTGAACAGACAGCTCTGTGCAATCTCCCATTATTAGAATAGTRGGAAGGAGCTGAGTATCTTTTACTACGTGTGCCCATGGAGCACACCATTACTGATTGTATCAACTGTGAGTTCTGCTGGGAATTTAAATAGTAAATTTTCTTCATCTCTTTAGGACAATGTCATCTATTGTGCAGCGTGCCTTTGGTGGCATTTTAGCTGCTGAATTTGAAAGGTCCTCCAGTTTCATAAAGAAAAATGTGGAGCATCTGTCCCTTTTCTGTGGATGTGACTCTGCAGTAGCTGAAGCAGCCTGCTGCTCAGAAATGCAGAGTAGGAAATAAAATGTCATTTGAATACATGTGGTAATAATAGCCTGGTGGCAGTGCCCTAGCCAAAGCAAATACCCATCAGATGTGTTTCTAGTAAAATCATCCATAGTGATTTCTTAATTTCATTTTTATGAAAGAATAACAAAGCATTTTTCACAGGAACTAGGTTTGATTCCCGACCATATAAACAGACATACATATTTTATTATGAGCCTGTCCTACAAAAGGCACAGAGAAGTAACTGAGTGAAATACCTGACTACAAATGAAAGGAAATACAGCTGTTATTTATGCTCAGTGAAACAAATTCACAAGATGGCTCTGTAGAAGGCCAAGAAGTTCCAGCTTATGTTTTTATCCATATTCATTTAATGCCTGGCTCTGTACAGACTAACAGCTTTAGCTTTAAGCATGTGGTAGGATAGGGAAGGTAAAATAAGACTGAAGAGTTGCTGACATATTGGAGGAGCAAGGTGAGCAGAAAGCCTGAGAAACACCTAAAGCTCTTCATCTGAAGTCAGACCTTAACCATGGCTGGTGTAGACATGGATAGTTTGAATGAGAATCCCATTAGGGCAGAATGGGAAGGTAGAATTCAGCAACTGATTTAACCTAGGCCATGGAAAMCCTGGAACAAAACCAGGAAAAGGATCTACCTCTTGAAAAATCAACCCAGAGCTCATCTGGAAAGCCATTCCTTCTGTAAGCAGAGACAAACCAACACACCCTGATGTGTTCTGGGTAGCTGTGGCTGCCTCAGATCTGGCTTGGTAAACCCCCCAAAGTCCCTTCAAGACCTACATTTCCATGGATCCAGAAACCAGAGAAAGAGGAGGAGGATGGGACATTTCAGGAGTGATTTTTGATCTTTTTATTTCTGTCATGTCTGAACATCAGAAGCATTTGTTGGGACTGCAGTTGTCAAGTTGTGAGGCAGCAAGTGAAAACAGCTGTCTATCCTCAGCACCAACAAACACGAATAGATCTGTCATCATAATTACAGCTCAGAGCTGGACTGCCTTCAAATACCAACAACAGTCTGCACTGTGAGCAATGGCAAATAAGCCTGACTCAACTGGTTTAGAATCCATTTTTTTCTACAGAGCATAATGACAGCCTTTCTCTTCCATGAAAGGTTGAAAAACTTTCTGTGTGAGGAAGTCTGTTATCTCTCGTGCTAAATATTTCATGGCTTGCTAAAAGGAATTGTTCTRGAAATCAAAAAGTGATTTACACATTTAATAAAATAATTATGCCATTTGTTTATGTGCACATAATTTTAACTGGATTACACTCCAAGAGCTTTGTTTCCTTRTTACAGCAGGAACTGTCTTTGGATGGATCTCTCACAAATGTTTATTTAGATACATACTGTAGCTCAAGGCATTACAAAGGAATACTGATATTTTCATGCCCAAAACGTTGCACACTGGCAAGAAAGGGACCAAGAGATATCTGAAAGTGCATCTTGATTTAGCAGTGGTCTGGACAAAGAATGTCCAAAGAATCTTCTTAAGAATGCAATTTTATAATGTRAATATCACACTGTCAGTAGATCTGGTCAGCAGATTTACAGTGAATATTACAACTCTCTGAATRCCATTGAATATGAAAAAGAAACAGGAGGAAAAGAGCTAGAGACAATCATTTCCCTTGGAACACAGAAGAAGCAAGAACTAAAAATAAGAGTATTTGAATCAATTCCCAGTCTGTCTCCTGAACCAAACCTGTGTACTGAGTGCCCTCAGGAAAGCAGATTACAGCCCTCAGATGTGCAGATTGCCATTTTGAAATTACAACTTCTGTTATCTGTTCTGTAAGGATGTGGTTTCTCTTTGGGCTGGATGTTGTTAATTTGTCAATTCCCAATAGCAGGCAAGCCAGAATACTCTGCTTCCCATCAGGCATTACTTTACACTCCCAAATCTTTCAGCTACCACACCAGTCTACCAGACAATCAAAGTACAAAAACAATCCAGTGAAGTAAAATCATTAAACAACTGAAATTCCAGGTCACCAATACCAATATCTGTACAAACCAAACTGGCTGTGTAGTCAAAAAACTTTTGCCTTTCAAAATCTTCCAGCCTGAGGGTTGGCACATATCTGACATTAAGGTTGTTAAATGTGCACTTTCATAGCAAGTGGTGGTGTGGTGTTTTTAATGTGGAAAGTGCACTACTTTTGAATTACTACATTATTATCTTATATTCCTTTAAAAGCAGTGGCTTAATTATAAAAGAAGGAGGGAAAAGAAGCATGTAAAAAGAAGAACTATGTAAAAGAGGGAGTGAGAATGCAGGTGATCAGTAATTTCAGAAAAGAATAAACAAAAAGAGGAGTTTGAAATTCATTTTCACATGACCAAACAAATACCTCAGTTTGATTTGATTTTTGTGCATGTGCATGCTCCTGAAGGATGTAGTGGAAATTTTTTTAATTAAAAAATGCAGTCATCATAGTCTGATCTTTTCTCACTTCAAACAATCTGAAACAGCTCACTGAAGGAATTTGTAAAGGTTTTAGCAGACAGACATTGTGCAGTAACACACTTGAATTGAGCAATCCTTGGAATTGTAACTGAGAGTTACCAATGGCTTCAACGAGGGGCATTCACTGTAATAAAATCTGATGATGATTCCTCTCCTAGGTCCAGACTGCAGAGTGTAAGCTCAGGCCTAAGTTCAACATTTATTGTCATTTCCCATTCCACCCTTCTCTGGCAATCCTACACAGTCCCTGGATACAGCAGCCAAAGACAGGAATGAAAGCTCCTGTCCATTCTTCATTTCTCCTCTGTGACACTTCCAGGCAGTTTCTCCCTCTGACCCACAGCTCTCAGAAAAGGAGAGCACAGTTTGGTGTTTATAAATACAAATCCAGCTGTGCACACATGGAAACACACACTTGTTATGCTGCAGAATGCAGCACATGGCAGAAGTTGTCACCTTAAATTCAGCTGAGCATTAGAGATGCAAGGAAGCATGAAGGGAAGATGTGGATTTAAATACAACTCTTCAGGAGTGGTTTTATAGCATCACAATGTATGATTACCCTGTAGYTYCYATCAGAKARTTAAYTGGAGCTTCTGGCCATTCTGAAAACAATGCAACCAAGATTTAGAATAAGAAACAGAAGCAGTGTGTGTCTGTGACACTGGCTGGCAATTTGAATGTTGTAAGAATTAGCTGTTATTAATTGTTACTGTTTSTTGTTTAAGCTGTCATTATTCCACTTCACACTAAACTAAAAGTCAGTAAGAGGACAGGAGTTCATTCACATTTCTAAAGGCCACTTTTGTTTTGGAGCAATCTGGAATCTCAGAAACATAAACAAAAATGTAAGCTCAGTATGGTTTACACACTTTCTTTTTCAGAGTTTCTTCTTAATTTAGAGGTCAGAAACAGAGAGAAACTTGAATCCATTCAGGATCCACTTTTCACTGATGATGAAATGTTGGTTTTTATAATACACCTATGATGAGGTTTATAAAAAGAAGAATGGTATTTTCTATGAAATWTTAAGTCTCTCTGTACCTTTAGTGTGCTCTAGAACCACGCTGATCGGGGGATTAATTTTTTAGGCTTGCTTTCCAGAACAGAGAAGCTGCATTTAAAATAGGCATTATTGTTCAATACAGTATTCTTCCCCATGACTAAGGTTTGCAGAATCTCTTTYAAATTTCACACAGGCAAATGTGAGGAATGTGCAAGGAAGAGAGAATAAAGTACACTGGCGTAGATCTACAAAAGATGATCTCAAAATCAAAAAGTATCTTGTTATTTGTAGGTGTGAAGCTAAGGGAAGACCTTTGAGATTCAAAAAAGCTATTATTCCAGATACAATAAGCCACAATCTCCACTTCTAATTATCTGACCCAGTGAGAATAGATAGATATCCTCAAGAAAGAACCCCTGAAACCCACTCATCTTTTATGTCAGCTTRTAGAGAGAAAGGAAGAGAAAGGATATATTTCAATCCCATCCTGACTGGATGGTGAATAAGTCTGTAAAAGTCACGAACATTTCTTAGATATTCTCTTTAATCATATACACAATAATRTAATTAAAGGTGCAAAAACACACCAAAAATTAAAGTCTTGTCTAAAGAAGTGGTGATTCACAAGGAATTGAATACACAAAACCTGGTTTGGGTCTGAGTCATGTGGAGCTCAGTACACTTCTGATTTTTGCCAAAGGCAATTGTAACCACGTTGAGAAAGATTAAAATTTTAAATATGATTAAACTCATTAAGAACTTGTTTTTGAAGCTGAAGTGGATGTGGCAGTMGAGAACAGGCTTGGATGCAACTGTGAATCATGGCAATTTCCCTTGGAGGAGCTGCTCTCCAAACACTTGAGCTGTGGTTGGGGAGGTGAGCTGGGCTGGTCCCAGTGCAGAGTGAGCAGAGTCACTGTCAGAGTCTGTTCGAGATACCTCATTTGCCTCACAACTGTCAGCAAAGGGTCTCCGAGCTGAGACCCCCAAATTCTGAGATTCTGGCCTGTACAAGGGGGGAGAAAGGCTGCCAGGACTCGCAGGTGTGCTTACTGGACCAGAGACTGGGAACAATGGACTAAGCCCATGTTTACCCTGGTTTGTCCTGTTCCTGTGTGTGTGGGTCGAAACGACTTTAAGCACCATATTACCTTCACCAGACCATGCCAAGTGCAGCTGGTTTTGGACAATGGCAGCCTCTCGGCCAAGTTACTCCCCCACCCTGGCAAAAGGCCTCTCATTTTGAAGAAGACCTATAAGACTGTGCATTTTGGGACCCTATCTTTGTGCGCACCCCACGGATGAAGACGCATCTATGGGCCTGATCGCCTCGAGGATTCTGGCTCTTTCCGTGGTAGCTATTGATCCCTTTTTCCCCTCTTTTCTCTCTCTTTCTCTTTTTTCCTTTTTTTTTCTCTCCCTCTATCGCATAACTGTTGTTGACACTGAATAAAAGTGCATTGTTGATTTAAACTGGTTTTGTCCCTGTGCTGTGTCTTCTGCGCTTTGAGATCCCCCTCAAACGAACCTATTAGGACTCCGCAGACCCCTGCGGACCCGAACAGTCACTGACCCATAAATGTGTCCCTGACCTGTGAGCTGTGGTGCCTCTGCCAGCCCTGTCTCCTGCCAACCATGAAATAACCTGGGACTCTCTCTGGAGCTGATGAGGAGTGAAACTGAGAAGGAGGAATGGTTGGGCAAATGAAACACGAAGCGTTTCTGTTTAAGAAGTTGTCAGRAGCTTGTCAATAGTGATTTAAATATGTGGGATGAGCCACATCCTGCGGACGTCATCTTCCTCATCACTTTCTATACAGCTTATTTAGATTATACAACAACTTCTGAGTGGTTATATATAGATGTGAGGAGTCACACTTCGAGAAAATAGAAGATAATTAGAAAATGAGAGAAAGGCATCGCTTCTTTTTTGTAAGAAAAACCATTGTGACTCTCTAATAGGATTTCTCCTTCTGATCTATCAGGAGATAGAGCTCATGAGCTCTTGTGTTTAACTACACAATTCTAGTTTTTCTGCTTTTTGATAGGAAGTTTGTGAATTATTCAGAATTATTCTTTTTCCCAGTGCTGGTAAAGGAGAAGAAGCTACAGGTTACCCTCGACTAAAACAGTCTTCACCTGCCTGTAGTACATAAAATTGCATTTGAAACTTTCACTAATAAAGCTGGTCACTGTCACTTATTTCCAGAAAGATTTACAATAAGACATGCACTTCCTCATACTGTTGACAAAGGAAACATTTTCTTAACAAAGGTTAGAAATAGCTGGATACTTTCCTTAGCCAGACACAGTAAAAGAGGCAGTATCACAAAATAACTCAATTTTTTCCCAGGTATAAAGTCTGTGAACATATGTTTTAACAGAGGAGCATTGGTTTTTGTAGGGCTTTGTTTTCTCAGGGAACTGAACATCAGTTTCTCTGGAATGTTCATTGTTTTTTCAGTACTTAAGAACGAAGAAAAATCTACAAATTAGCAAATTTGATCAAATCAACAAAAAGATCAGTTAGTTGTTTTGAGAACATCAAAATAACAACTTCTAGAAACAAAATGAGAAGATATACAGTGGCCCTCACATTTCATACTTTAAACTCTCAGTATACCTGCAAATTTGTTGTTCTGACCTTCTGATTCTGCACATAATCATTCTGATCTTAATAATTATTACTAGGGGGGCAGTTTTCCTTTTTACCACGTGTTTCAGTGAATTCCTCAGCAGGTGAAACACCCCTTTCCAAAAGCCCAGTCCCAGTTACTTGAACCATCTCATTACCACATACATTTTAATAGCCCAAAATTGATAGGCCAACAATCCACAACCTTTTTATAGAGCCAGCACTGAACTACAACACCACCTTACAACCTGTTTGCTTTTTTTTTTCAGGGCAATACTGATTTCAGTTTCTTGTCTGAAGACTTCCCAAACTCTAAACACTTATTCTTATCCACTCTTTAGGTTAAGAATGATTATTACACCATCCCTGAAATGTTCTGACTCAACAATGTGGTGGAAAAAAGAGTGGTGAACAATTAACTGCTTTGTATAACACTGGGGAAAGTTTTGGCATGAAACTGTGCATCCTTTCCTTTGGTTTTCATTGGAATCAGATRAACACAAGGCAAAGGAGGAAATCCAGCAATCACACATCCAATGACTTGAAGTGGCAAGACCCAGTGTAAGACAATGCTGTTGGTATTTCAGTCACTTTTTATCTGGTTCAGTTCATCTGTGCCTGTAGTGGAAGTGTSCCATGAGTTTCAGTGGACTTCCAGGGAAGGAATGAAATGTGATTGACTTCAAGCAGATATTGCTGAATCAGGCCTGCAAATATAAACATAAAGCAAATATTAACAGCTCTGTCCAATCCTCTCTAGGACTGTGCTTTCAAGGAAAATGTTCAAAATCGTGTACTTTAACTAAATAACTGTTTAGCATCTAATACACAACAATTTATGTAGAATAATTTTATAGAAAATATTAATTATGCAGGAAAATGTAGAATAGAGGTCAAAACAGAATGCCAAATTGATGTCAATTTTCTACTTTCATTCAGTGCTAATAATCTTATAATTGATGAAGTGCAAATAAGCATCATTTCCATTGCTTCCTTTGGCTCTGCACAAGTTCTAGGTTTTCTGAAGGACAAAAGATCCCATCTTRCCAATAGATATTAAAAAATTGCCTTTTTTAAAGATAAAAGATGATTSCTGAATCACAGCATAATATATTAACAACATGCTCCTGAAAGATTCAGTATTTATTCTTCCCTCTGAAATAAAGTGCTCTCTTTACCTTCCCAGCTTGCATTCCTAACTTCCAGATGAAAAATAATCAGGATAAGTGCACAAAAGCAGAGGTGGCACACAGCATTTTTTCTCCAGACACTGCACTAAGCAGATCATCTCCTTTTTGAATATTTCCTGACTCTCATTTTCCCTCAAAACAAAACAGATCTTCMACTACAGGTCATTATCAATGTGCTGGGGAGTCCTGAGAGCCAAGTTCTGGCTGCTTGCTYTCCATTCCAGAAGGTTGGCATCAAGATCTGAAGCAAAAATTACACACTACAACTTTCTGTGTGAATGAGTGCACCAAAAACTGCACTTAAGGATCATCAGCTACAAGAAAAAAAARGRARAGCTGTGGTAGAACTGTTCTCTGAAAGAAAATGACTGGCATTGTACTGTTCATACAAATTGTATATGGCATAATCCTCCTTGAAGCCCTGACAGAAATGTCCCTAAAAAGATTTCAGAACCTAATCTCTCCTTTCTATTTCCTTTGCTAGTGGAGCAGGTCCCACWCTGTGATTCTGCCCAATATCCTTGTGTCATGATGCAAAATACAGCACTCTGTATTCAATTTACAGGTGAAAGTTACAGGCTGCAGCCTTTAAATGCCTAAATATTTCTCTAAATAACTGTGTCTTTCTCCTATGCCTCATCTCTTTTGATTCCACTTAGTTATTTTCCTTGGTATTGATCAGTGTTACACATTAATATCAATGCATTTATAGGCAGAGCTGCAATACAGATAACAAAATAACAAGTAATAAACAATAATAACAATAAACAATTGACAATAACTGAATTATGTTCCGTAATTCTACCACAGTCTTCTTGATCTGAAGCCTGAATCATCTTCATTTTAAATCTGACATTCTCTTGCCCAYTACAGTGAAGTAGTGCTTTTCTGTACCTGCTCTTGAGTCCAACAGAGAACCTAAGAAAGGGTAGACAGCATATGATACTGTGATAAAAATAACAAAGCAGAATACATCAATGGAACCAGAAGCAAAAGTAACCTCATGGTGCTGATTCACGTCAGAGATGCCAACAACTCAAAAAGTTGCAGTTCATGAGTTTGTAAAAAAAAAAAAAAAAAAAAAAAAAAAAAAAATTTAGTTTTGGCCCCTACTTCATGGCTTCATGACAGTAATTTAGTAATTCTTGATGTAAAAGTTTGTCAGATGCATATTCCAGGCAATACCTCCTCCCCCTCGTTGAATCATACAGGCTGTGTCCTAATCAAATTATATTTTTGAAGTGTTTCCTCACTGAATCCCACAAGATTGTTTCTCATATTTTCCCCCACACATGCTTTTRAAACGAACTATCCTGAAGCTGCCAGCAGAGCCTTCTTTCTTCTCCCTCTTCCCTACCCCCCCTTCCTTTTTTTCGAGGGGGGAGGAAGAGAGTCATAGTTATGTTCGTCATTTTTCAGTCCTTCACAATCTGCCCTGTCAGCTGACAGCATCTAAAAATATCAGCAGGACCAATGTTTATTTCTGTCATTTCAGGATTATGCCTACTTTTTTTTTTTTCTTCTTCATAACAGAGTCACCATTTATTAACGTCAGGAGAACTCTTGTGTTCRGATCCTTCGTGTCCTGTTGGGCTGCCAGTGACCTTCCCCAACATTGGTGAGGAGCTTCATTGATCTCCTCCAGCACACACAGATTTGGAGGCTGCCCCTTCAAACCAGGGAGAGGTGGCAAAGTGGAGAGCAGCACAGCAGAGACATGGAATCACTCACCTMAGCTGCTGCCATTTGCTTCCCCATCATTAGTCAGTGATTAATGCACAAGAACAAAACACTCTGTCCTTGGCTGCCCACTGGCTACCCCTGCTTATCACAAGTTACATCATACCCTGTTTTTTGTTTACAATGGGCTCACTGTTGCCTTTTGAATTGCTTCCAGTTGCATCCCAAGAGTTGTTCTCTGTGCATGGCAATAACCATGCACCACCTGTTTCCTCCCAGACTGGCTCACAAGAAGACATTTAATCCACTTGTGCCCRATCATTTCCTAGAACAGGGTTACAGCCTAGTGCTTTCCAGAACTTTTTCTGATGTTCTAGCAGCATAAAGCAGCTGGCAGCAACTGCTTACCCAGCTCTGCATGCTTAGTACTCTCATATTCCTGGGATAAAAGCTACAGGGAGAGCCAGGGTCACAGGAAGAGATGACGTGGGAAGGCTAAAACAGCTGTGGGGCTGATGTGGGATTCACCATGCAAATGTGTCACTTGGGTGAAGCTCCATCCACTRTATGCAGGGCCTCAGCTTATTGCAATGAGCYTTTTCTCCTTAGATTCATCATGGYAGTTCTCTTTAAGATATTTCCCCACCTCATCTGGGTTCTGAATTTGTTCACGTGAAAATTCCYAAGCAGGGGGATCAGAAAATTCCTTCAAGGTTTGACCCATTCTCTCCCATTCTCCACACCACTCAGAATTTTCCACCCCTGGSTTTACTTCTGGGTCTGATTCTGGGTTAGGGGTCTCATCAGCTCCTCTGGACATCTCAGACCTTATTCTAGAGAAGCTGCAGACCRTATAGAGGATGCTTACCAGCTSRACTACCAGGAAGGTGGTATCTTTAACATTCAGGGGAAATTGCACAGACTCAAAAGAGAGGAGGGAAAGGAAAGGCTGAAAAGCCTCATTCCCTACTCTTCCTTYAACAAACTGGGTGTAATTACCAGAAGGTATTGCCAGAAGGTAATGGTACCAGAAGGGATTGCCTGGCCTCTGGGACTRCAGCAAAGGRAMMRGKGACCCACACAAGAGTGAAGGCAAARTTAGGATGGCTTTTATTAATACATGGGCTTAAACTATTTTTCCTGCAGGTCTCATGTCCTGGGTAAAACCAAAGACAGTCTCCATGGACTTCTTTGCCAGAACAGCAGTGGTCACAGCCAGTCTGTCAATAAACATGTCCAAAAACCTCTGTTACTACTGAGGGCTGGATCACAGCTGCCACTTCAGCCCAAGCTGGCTCCACCTCATCACCTTTCTCACCATAAATGAGTGAGAAATTCATGGAAAATGAATTCAAATTATTGGAAAATACATGCCATATACCTCATTGAGCCAAGGAAGCATGAAGCTTAGCTCTTACAGTTCAATTCCCAGCAGTTATAGGAGGTCAGAGATGAGCTGAAAAACAGGTTTTTTTCCCAGCCAGGAATGCCAGTGAGTTTTCTGGCAACCCTAGTTGCCACAGAACACATGAAAACCATCCCTTTCCATTGGCACAAGCAAACTGTCTGTGACAAAGACCATGCAAATGAAGGAGGACACTGAAGAGGGGCTGGCAGCTTCATTGAAAACTTTGCACACTCTTTATCAGTCACTTTTAAAAAAAGCCATGCACAAKCTGAAGTAGCCTGGGGATTTAATTGACACATTTATTTTTAAAAGGATCTCCATCTAAGATGACACATGAGACACAACACAGTGTCAATCATTATCTCAAGCCAAAGGATCCAGATTTTCATAGGAATTGGTAGGGAGGAGATAGAAAGAGGCTTTGAGCACATTCTAAAGCACTTTTTGCAATATATGCAAGGCAAAATATGCACAACAAATCTGAAACAATTAGATATGCACATTGCTATTCTGAATCTTGACTAGGAGWCAAAATCTGTAGTGGCTTTTACTGGCTGTGCTCTGTCTCTCCAGTGCACTTCTCCCCCCTCATGTTCTGCAAGTGGAGAGTGTGGGTTTAAGCCCAAGCAATGTAATTACACAAGTGTCACCAAAACTGGGAATAGAAGAAGCTCTCCAGCATCATCTTGTCAGTGTGAGAGAATCAGGCATGACTTTACTCAGGCCAGGATGTTATTCCAGCCAGGATGTGCAATGGAAATARTTTCATCCACACATGGTTCTTCACAAGACTTTTTATACAAAAAAACCCCAAAGAAGTTCTCATTCATYGGTTCTACATTACACAGTTCTTACACATTTGATCTCCTATTGGTTATTGGTCTCTTTGCCTTTAATGCTGATTTGGCCCTCATTCTTTGCTTCTCTTATCATTCTTTTCCCAGACCAGCTATCACCAGCTGCACCAGGGAGTGATGCCTGTTAATGCACATTTATCTCCTCTCTATCTTCTGGCCTCTCCCAACCAGYAGATGTTAAATTTTTAGAATCCAGGAATCTTCTTCTTGCTGATTGAAGCCCAGCAGGCCTCACCCAGTGAAACTCAAAACCTTGGTGAAAAGAGTCTTATGAAGAGAAACCTTAATTCTCCCCCTTGGCAAAGGCAAGCAAACCCATGACTAAAGTTACTTTAAAAATTTAAAAGTTCTGTCATTTCCAACACAAGGACTATAAAATGTTCTTCACAGGATGGGAAAGAGTTGATGTTAGATACCTAGATCCTTTTATTAAGAAGTCTCCAGTAAGACAGGCCCCTTGTAAGGGTAACACAACTATTAGAAAGAAGCAGTGCCCCTGTTTGATATAACTGTATTTCAGTCTTGAACCCTCAGRGTTAGGCCAATTGCTGGAGCTTACTTGGAAATTACACTCCTGAGGGCTTTTCTGAGTGTTGGAGCTGAGCTGCCAGAGCTGCAGACCCTGCTTTCTGCTGCACCAGTTAGTACAGACACCAAGTGTGCTGCTCCACTCACTGGTGAGAAGYTCAGGAAATGGGTCAATTAAAACTYTCCAAATCAAAGGTTTGTCTGGACAYGATGGATTGCACTTGGGAAAGCTCAGCTGGATTTGTGGGCTGCCATAAAGCCTTGGCAAGAGATCTGGTCTGTCCAGGGCACTACCYAAATCTATCTGTACTGGTTGATAGCAGCACTTCTCTCCTTCTCTGGAGTTTATTTTAGAGATAAAACCCAAGAGTGATGCCAAGGTATTTCCATGMTAACACAAGTTTCTCAATCTGGTGCATATTACAGCAATCAATATGTATCAACTGGACTTTTACACCAGTTCAGCAGCCTAAACTGAGCTAAAATGACTGGATTTTTTTCCTTTATTATACCATATTGTCAGAATCCACAATTGTCCTGGTTCTGGTCATGACAGAGATAATTTTTGCAGCAGCCAGGGGTGACACAATTCCAGCTCCCACCATGCCAGGGAGGCAGTGGGATCACTGCTCTCTCTGCTTTTGCAGGGTGCAGGGTCAGTGCTGCAGGGTTCTGTGAGGTGAGCGCTGAGTGTGAATCCTTCTCCTCCCCTGTGCACTCTGCTGTTACACTGCTTTGTACTGATCATTTTCCTGTTTTSTTGCTGCTTCTGGTAAATTGTCCTTATCTCAAACTGCAATCTTTGCCCTTCTGTGTCTCCAATTCTCTCCTCCATCCCACCACCAGCGTGGAGGGAGGGGTTGGGAGAGATGAGCAACTGCTGCTGGGTCTGGGGTGTTTCAGTAAATTGAGGAGTACCATTCCTAAATCACAAACACACATCAAAATTCTTGGGTATTATGAATTCCACTGCTCCCAGCCTTCTCTAGAGCCTTTCACAGATGTCCACTTTGCCCTCATAGCAGTAATAGTTCTGTGTCCTTTGATCCAGTTAKGATTTACTGCATCTCTCTCATAGGCCTAAGTCTTACCAGTGGCRTCTTTATTTTCAGCCAAACACAGAGCAGGATGAGCCCTCCTGAAAAAAATCCAAACAAATCCTCAGGTACCACTACTAACATCAGGAAAATTAGGGATGCCCATACATTTATCCTGGTCTTTGTTTACCAAACTGAAATTGGAGGCAAGGGAAATTAAGTGAGACCCATCAGTTTGCCAGCTAGATCACATTGGAAATTTCTCCTGAGCAGCTGGAATAGAGACAGGCAAGAAAGCTGCATCAGTCATACTGGATGGATGCTAAAGGAGCAATTAGGCATATCCAGCCTAGACATACARAGTATATCAGGGGATCCAGTAGCAGGGACAGAAACAGAAAGGATGGGAATAAGTGTTAAGGAAGCTAGACAGGGATGGAAGATTAGCTGTTCAAATTAATGTTCATTGTTAGGATTGGAAAAGGTAATCTGGCCTATCAAAACAGACAGAGAGATAATTTGGAGAGATGCTGACAGTATTTGTGCAGGTCAATTTAGAGGAAAATCTGTAAAAACTCTAAAATTAAAATAAAAATAATATTATGATTAAAATAATCTTAGGTCTCATTTAATTAGCAAACAGTAAGTGAAAAAGTCTCTGAAGACTGTATGAGTACACCCAAATAACACAGTAAGTGGAACATCAACATAACCAAGAGAATGGGGAAAAAAAGATGAGGCAAATTGCATGAAATCCTTCTGTAGTGGGTTTTTTACTCCACTGCCATTCCCCAGATCTCTACACCCCTCACCACTACAGATGCCATCATTTTTTTCCTCATTCATGCCACATTAAGCTACAAATATAGATGAAATAAATACACATAGATGAAAAATAGCACATATCCCCTACCCAGGCACATGTCCAGCCAAAGCTAGTATGGAATACATGGGGAAGAACACGTGAGGAGGTACAACTGAAACATAAACTTTAAGAAATTTAGAGATTTTAGAGGAGCTAAGATTTTAGGTRGAAGACAAGCTTTATTAGAGTTAAAATAAATGAATAGGCCTTGATGAAGTTAAGAGTTAGTAGTTTAATAATTGATTGCTTGTCAACACAATGTTTGGTTAGCTGGGTTTATAATGAAGAATATAGAAACTGATAAATAGCTTTAGGAACATAAGACAATTGTGGGCCTCCTCCTCCAAAACTCCTTGAAAACGGGGAGCTGGAGTCTACCAAGGGTTCATTTGTCATARTTGCATTGAAAAGGTAGAAAGGTCAGAACAAGGAAGACTTAATTTACTTCCTCATTTTAAGACCCCTCCCCACGAAAAAGACCACCGACCCATTTCAAGGAACAAACSACGCATGCTTAATRGCTTTTGAACTAATTAACAAACGAAGCGGGGAATGGGATGTGCCAAAGCTATGAATATGTATTTGTATTTTGAGTATTCAATACCTGTATAGATAAAAGGCTTTTGGAATCACCTGTAAAGCGCAGTGTGTCTTTGGGAGCTATCCCCGCACTTCCCGGCGTCGTAATAAACATTCACTTTCTAACTTTGAACTGTTAGAGAGTTTTTGTCCATCATAAATTGGATATCGATACTAGATCCATATCCATATTTTAATAAATCATAACKGTGAGATGTCAAGACTGAAGATGGTGTCTTTGTGTGCTCAGTCCTCTCTACTACGCTGCCTCACGCTGAGCTGTTACATCATTCCATCCCCACTCGAGGCAAGCCACCGCATGGATCCAACATTTGTGTATTTATATCCCCTCTAAATATACCTGTAAACATATGTGTATAAATACTGCAACCCAACCTGCCCATCAGCCCCAGTCACCTCCCACCTCGTGCTCACTAATAGCACAGTCCTGCATCACCTCCCACTCAGCCAGGCGATCCTGTGCTAGCTGCCTTCGACACACTCACAGCTATATATATTTGTGAGCACGATAAAACCCTGCTGCAGAGCCAAGACAACATCTATTTTGCAAGAGTTACAATGTATTTTAGACTCTCACTCCGGTGCTCCGGGGTGTTTTACGCTGTATTGTGTGCTAAATTTGCGTTTACGTGCRTGTCTGCAACTCACCTCGTTTGAAAAAGYAAGACAAAACCAACCAASYAAGCAAAAAAACCAACCAAAAAGAAAAAAGCAAACCTGGCCACATTTAGGTAGACAAAAAAAAAAAATTTTAGCACAATAATTACATCTTGATAATTCTGAACTATCAATAAATCTTACTAAAAAGTGAATGCAATTATGCTTTGTTCCACAGAGGTGAATTTCCCAGAGTGACTGTGTTCCACTGTGGAAAGACAGTCTTGATTATTTGTGTTCTATATGTTCTGTATCAGAAACTCCATGCAGTCATGGTTAGGAATTCCCAGTGTTGCTACACCATCTATCCATTCCTAATGCAGTGCAGACCCATTCCAAACCCATCACAGAATGATTTTCACATGCTGCAAATTTTCCCTTTTCTCTTGCTTTTATTATGAGGTATTTCACCTGTTTAGTATTTCATCTCACTGCAAAGGGTATTTAATGATTCAAGCTGATTTTCTTGCTTAATTTCTTCCAACCATTCCAAAGTAAGAAATCCCCTATCTCGGTATCTGGCCTTTTCAAGTGCATGTTAACAAATATCATAACCTTTTTGCTCCATACTTTTTTATTTGGCCAAGTTATACATARCAATTTCTTCTCATAGCCAGCCTTTTTTGCCTTAATCTCTAACTTGCCTTTAATGCCTTGAATTAAGGTTTAATATATCTAGGGCATTCCTTCCATTTAAAGAGTTTGGCATTCCTACTCCTGTGGAGCTAAAAGGTGCCCATGGTTCATGGGGTACAGCAGCAACTATGAAAAAGTTTATAAAACTCTGAGTGCAAGTTGGGCTTGAGATCTTTTCAGAAGAGTTTGCAAATGCATCTGGGCTGCAACATTCTGGTGTTACATGGATTTMCTTGGTGCTGTTTCTAAGTTTAACAAACTCCTTTTGAATGACAAAGTGGCACTGCCTGATCGACTCTCACATGAACACTGTGAGTAAGAGATGGTCTCTCACTCAAGTCCAGAACACCACTTTTGTGTCCCCACAGGACGTGAGGAATACTCAGAATATTTTGGAGGGACTGACATTTTCAGAGAGTTGGACCTTTRCATATACCTGTTAAATATTCTTTGGGGATACAGGAACTTCCTCCTGTGGCCATCCCCCTGCAGCAGCCTCCCTGTCATTTTATGGAGTGATAYACAGTATGTTCTAGACAGAAATTACTTCCTACAATAAAAACCTCTCTGGGCAAGAGCAAGAAAAATATAGCTAAATTTTTAACACTCTATTCCTAAAAATCTTAAAATTTTTAAGCATKTTCTGAGAACAAGACTGGGATTGTGCCAGTATACCTCCAGCCCTGAAGAGTCAGCAATGGTGTTCACATGAGCATTAGACAGCTATTTTAAAACACTAATTAGTTGTATTATCATACTACTCCACAGAACCTTATTTCCAACCAGGCTGCCTTTACTCAAGACTTTGTTTTATCAGAATATTTGGGTGTCAAGTTTCTAGGTATCAGAAATTACCAAGAAAGCTAACAAAAATGTTTTCTAAGTCAAACAAATACCATCACTATCTCCATTTTTTTTTTTTAAAAATCCAGTGAGGTCCTTAATTTAATCTTCTTTCCTGCTTTTCCTTAGAGCTCAGCTAATTAGCTGCCATTTCTTGGGGTCCAAGCACAGGCCTGCAGGACACCAGACCAGATAAAAACAAGGTATTTTCTGAAGATSTGAGCATGACTCACAATGCTGCATGAAGTGCCATGAAAACAAAGCGCACATGCCAACATAGGAGGCAAAAAAAAAAAGTCTAGGAGAGCATTTTAATTATGTTTATGCTTTCTGTGAACATAATAATAAGTACAGACAAGCAAGTAGGCAGCAACAAAACTCATGGGGATTATTTGCAAACTGCTGTAAAGTTAAACTAATTAATTAAGTGCAATTGATATTCAGTTGCMTTATCCTCAATAGGATAGAGGCAGGATTTAGCCAACACAGGCATTTGTTTCAGCTGCATTTCTACATCAAAGAATCAARACCTCTCTTAAAAATTAAAAGAACTATTTTCTCCAATCAAAAATATCATTGCAATGTGAATAACAATAATGATGCTTTGTTAATTTTAGGGGGRGAAATGTTTTGCTCAGTTTTAAGCAAAGTGTTTGTTCTAATTAAAACAAATTGACATATTCTACTGGATATAATTGTGAAAAGCAGACAAAGTAGGTTTCAGAAATTGTAGGTAAGGATAAAACCAAGGAAGCCATTCTGTCACAGAGGAGATTGACTTATACCACATTGCAAAATTCTGTTAATGGCATTTTGCACTTTCTCTTGGTACCACAAAGTTCTCATACATCCCAAAACATTCCCACTGCTTAGAAACAATCATAGGAAAATTCCAGAAATGCTGACTGCATCCCATAGTGACCCTTTCCCTGAAGTTCATTTATTACAGCATGTTGCAGAACACCCTGCACCAGACTGCCATGAGAACATACAAAATCCTTGCGTTTTATCAGCAGTCACTGTTAACATTAACACTGTTAACATTAATTAATTCCTCTGGCTCAGTGTCCTAAGTTGCAATGTAAGATGTGCCCAAAGTATGTATTTTATCACCATCTTCATGGGTTGTTGGAGCCAGGTGGGGCAGTGTTTTCCCTGCCCCCTCCCTCTGGACTCTCTGCTGTCCATGGCCCATCAATGCCCTGCCCATGGCTCACAGGTAACTCCCCTCGGGAGCCATCTCTGCTTAATGGGCAATCAAGGACCCATTGTGTGACTCATGGAATGACATCAGCCCATTGTGAGATGCTCTGCCCAGTGGGGAGGAGCCAAGCATTCCCACCTGGATATAATCTGGAGCTTGGGACAGCACAGACCCTTACTGACTGGATTCCCAGAGGACAGGAGCTGCCAGATCTTTCTACAGGATCACTGCTTCAACAAGACTGCTTCATTGGGACTGCTACCACCACCCTAACGAACAGGGTGTCAGGTTGTATTCTGACTCTGCCAAGGGTCTTTTCATTTGTTCCTTTTACTATTATATTTATTTCATAGTTTTCCTATTAAATTATATTTCTAACTTTGTCTCTCACTGGTTTTGCTTTCAAACCAGTACACTCAGGTAGGGATCCAAAATCCTCACTTTGCTTTGCAAGAAACAAAAGTGCCATACTCACACTCAGAAGTTAACCACTGAAAATTAATGGGAAACTCTGGGAACCTACTGACTCCAAATTTGCAGTCATTCTCCTTTCTCCTTTCTCCCCACTGCTCTAATTTCCACATTATGTCCACTTCTGCATTTCTCAGCTGCCATCCTTTAAAAGATGCACTGAAAGCCAAGCTTAGCTTGTACCTATCAAGAAGTTTTGTCCATCAAGGACAGTGGGAGTTCCATCTGCAAGTCCTCACAAAGCACTGTGGTAATCACTGCTAATCACCCATGTTTCCAATGGAGTCAACAAAAATAATTCCACAAACAACATTTGCAAAGTTCTGACACGTGGCAAATGTTCAGGAGCTATGTTTAGCACATGCTGGATAATCCAAGATCCTCATACACATTGAATTAGTAATTTTGACTCATAAAAAGGGAAAGGAAAAGGAGAGGGGTTTTAAAATCTGTTTCAGCTATAGGAGGAAAAATGTGTATCATGCAGGATGATATACATATATACACATTTAAGAGTGCTACAAACTTACAGGAAGAGGTGCTTCCTTAATGAGGTAAGAAAAGTTCTTTTTCTGGTTTTGTACAGTGTCATCACTAAAGCTTTTCTGTTGCTCAGCACAGAGGAATCTTTTGGTAGTGTATTGCTGCTACAAGTGTTCCTACATCATCCTCACTAAAGATGTAGAAAGGAAACACATTAGTCGATACCTGACTGCCAGAATAGCCCCTCAGGGAAAGATGAGACCTGCTTTTTCCTTTATGAAGGCTTCTATACTTTCCCTAAACTTCTGTAGCTTTTATTAGCAGAAATTCTGGTGTTGGCTCCCTTAGGGAAGGAAATGCTCAGTTGTTTCTCCTAGAGAAAGTATCACAGTTATATTTATGTTCTTTGGAGAAAGTAGAGTGACAGGAAAATGAAATATCTTCCTACTAAAATCTCAGATTTCTCTTGCATAAATTTGAATATTTTATCTGCTAATGTTACTACAGYGCCTTATGCTTTCCAGCTCTGATGTTTTCCCCTCTTATGAGGCACAGCCACTCTTACACATTAGAAGACCAGTGAGGAGAATGCTCACCTGCCATGGGTTATGGGAACTGTAATCCAAAGGAAATTCAGGAGCAAACTGATCTCCTTGAGACACTACAGCCTAAAAAAAAAATTAGAAATGCCCACAACTGAAGCATTTGGCTGAAATACTGTGGGTATTCTCTCTATTTTTTTTTTCTTTCTTTTTTCTTTTTATTTCCCAAAAGAAAGTTAAAAACTGCAGGTGGRGGTCCAAGACTTTCTGTAAAAATCCAAGTCTTTTATGCTACAGGTGGATCCCAGTCCTGTTATTGCTGTGATTACTAGCATGGCACTGGAAAAAAAGTGGAGCTGAGTCAAGAAGGGGACAGTCTTTGCCCAGGGTCAGCCCTGAAGTGGTGACAGAATGGAAAGCTGAGACAAACAGTTGGGAGCCTTGGTTCAAAGACAATGGGCTGGGGAGAGGAACAGGCTGTACTAGGCACAGTCCTGAGCAGCACAAACAGCTCTGCAGCCACGTTACAAACTTTGCCTCTTGCAACAGCCACTTCAGTGCTGCTCATGGCAACTTCTCTTGCTGTGCTGTGATCTCCCCACACACCCACCCCAAATAAAATCTTTTTTTTTTTTTTGAATGAAGAAGGGGCATTATCTCAAAAGGTTCTCTGCCTTTATTCCTCTGAAAACCTTTTGGCTTGCTCTTTCCTTTGTCCATCTTCCAGGCAGCTTTTTRGAGGAACAGAAATGCTCAACAGAGACGCAGAACACAAGATTAGCATTCCTCATCAGTATACACACACTTATCACAAGATCCCTGCTMGATGACAAGCAGACAAGCATAGCTGGGTAATACTACATCAAGACAACTTTTTTCTTCTGCAGTGTGGCAATTTAAATGTTCCAGAAACGATTTGCTTTCACGGGCACGTTTATTTGGATCCCCTTCCCTTTCCTTGCGCCTGACATAAAAAGCAGATTCAATCCAGGGGGATTGAGCCATGGCAGAAATTCCACAGATTCCCCTCTCTCTTGCAGGATCTCAGAGTGTTAGTAAACACAATCAGTCAGGCTACAGTAACACACACATCTCCAGAAGGCAGTGAGAAAGCCTTAAATAAAACATAGTACCAGCCTTCGGTGGAGTGCATTGAGACAAATGCCAGGGATGTGGAAGGTGTCGCTGGGATTACCAATGACGTGCTCATGGTTGTTCAAGCAATCTCTGTGCCTCCTTCTCTCTGACTCACTGTCTCCCTTTGGAGGCTTCTCTCACGTCATTAAGGGACTGAGGGTTATTCACAGATCACTGACTAAAAGCGAGCTCCAGCTTCCCGCCTGCATTCCCCTGGTCCTGTGAGCGGCGCTGAGGTCACTTCCAAGCAGCCTTTGAGCTTTTTATCAATAGAGCCA